>CM021102.1:266411985-266453222 GCA_007115665.2 Sequoiadendron giganteum
ATTAAAAGGGATCCTCAAGAGGCTATTACAAATTTCACCACCAATTTTCAAAAATCTTGGAAAAGAATCCCCTTAACAACCAGACCTCTAGTAGGTATGGTTATTGTTTTCTAATTGAAGTCTTTTAACTTTGACATAGTCATAATGATCCATTCATTGGGAGGATAGACCCTTTCGGATGTATATGACTTGGTCGTTAGAGCAGAGAACAACCTTATAGATGTTGGAAAGATTCCTCTAGCCACCTATACTTATTTTCCTTGAGATACCACCTCTGCCACTTGAAGACTCTCCTAGTACCTTTTTTGTGCCTCCTTCAATGTATGTATATCCCAATGCACAAACTAATATGTTTCTCCTACATCTTTGGCAATAGAGGTGAGTGATATGAAAAAATTTCTATGAACCTTTTCCAATGAGATACTTAACCTTAAAAGGAAGCAAGCTACATCACCTAAGCCCCCTTACCAGAATTTTCAAGGCAATAGACCCCCTTTCAAAATAGTCAGCACTAGGGAGGAGCACAGATAACTAACCAGACACAACCTTCAAACTAGATAGTCCCTGTCCCAACCACACTATAGTTTGTATCACTAAATCACAACAGAGACCTAATGCTAAGTCAAAATAACCTAGCGAATGATACTAATTCATGGTGTTTCCTTGCAATGATTCTCACATGCCTCAGAACTACCCAAGGGGTAATCTCCAACAAAGGATCTCAAAATAGCAGAACCAAGGAATCTCAAAACAAGTGTAGGTTTCTATCGATCCCTAGCAATTGAAATTGTTATCCTAGTGGCACAAATGTAAGGCATGTCCCTTGAGCAAGAAGGGTAAATCTCTTTGGACCATGCCTTGTTTTCTTAAATGGAGGGAGAGGATGTAGTATTCACCAATAACACATCAATGTCCAAAACCTTGCAAGTTCAATCAAATTACTATACTTGGTCCAAAAGGAGGTTGATCGAAGAGCATGTACCTGTTACGTCGCAACCTAATCCAGTCCCCAAAAAGGTTTTGGAACTACCAATAGTAGCTCTAGCGTTCCAGATCAGAGCGAGGTAATAGTGAATAAGGAAAAATATTCAAAAGCCCAAATAGCTAGACCACTCAATGTAGTGGAGCAATTGAAGAAGGCCCCAATCCATGTCTCTTTACGAGATATTTTGGCTATACTAGAGAAAAAATCCTTGTTGCAAGAAGCTTAAGAAGAGGATAAAAGACGACTGCAAGCTAATGCAGCCCCGCAACCCAATCAATAGAAAGGTAAAGAGCTAGTTCAAGAGTCGCAGGCTTTGGGAGCTATGAAATTCATAAACATAAAGGAAAAGGTGGAAAAGGAGGAGGTAAGTAAGCCAAAACCTACCCCATTTTTATTGACCCTCATTATAGGGGATAAGCTGCTACATAATTTTATGATTGACTTTGGTGCCAATACCATAGTTATGCCTAAATTGGTTACATATTCATTAAAATTAGAATATGAACCCCTTGATAGAGGAATCATGAAATTAGATGGAAAAAGGGTTCATGTCGTAGGTCTAATCAAAATCCTTCCTCTGACCTTATATTCATGTCCTAGCATTAAAGTTGCACAAGAGGTGGTAGTAATAAATATCCCTCCCATTTTCAAGTTGCGTCTATCTAGATATTTTACAATTAAAATTGGAGGATATTTATCTTTGGATTGGTCCCATATAATCTTGAGAACCAAGCATGACTTTCCAAGATGAAAGTTCTATCAGAACCCTTACAGTTGAATCACATAGAAAATGATGTTGTGATGAACTTCGAGGCTACACATACATCCTTTTCAAAGAATAAAATGTATTTTGTAGAGATGCTAGAAGATGAATAGGCTACTAGAGATAGAATTCCCAAAGAAGAGGTCTTGATAAATGAATTCATGAGTGGCCCATTCATAAATTATGATGCTACTGGACTTGGCACATATGTGATTTATTATGAAGATCAAGTCATCCCTCAGGAGACTAAGAAGCAAGAAACCCAACATGAAAGCTCAAGTGATGAATTGGGCCTGTGGACTCTAAAATTTGATGGTACAAGATGCAAGGTAGGTTCGGGAGCTAGTATCTTCCTAGTATCCCTTGTTTGAGTGGATACTCTCAGAGCCTACTTATTCCAGTTTACATTGAAGTATGAAGGCCTAGTCTACAATTTGAGTCTTGTAGAGCGAATGGGAAACAAAAGGTTGAAAACCTTTAGAGACTTAAAGTTAGTGACAAAGTAGGTCAGAGGGATATCAGCTATGAAAAAAGTGTAGATGTGATCCTACTACCACAGGGTGTGGGACATAATCAAAATATTTGAAGCCTTCAATATCCAAGTGATTTCGAGATCTCAGAATGTTGTAGTAGACAAGATGGCCACAGTCGGTTCTCAATTCGACCCAGTGATAGACATGTTGTCAAACAAGCATGTAGTGCAGGTGACTGTAAGACCTACTATTCCTAATAATGATTATTAAAAATGGAAATTCTTTGAGAGCGATGCTCATATTTCTATGTTTATTTAGAATTTCGATGAGTTTAGGGAACAATTATAGCCTAAAATTGAAGAGGCTTATGGAGACCATATTATCCAACTCATAACTAAAAATCTTTTGAAGGGTTTAATCACTCTAAAGAATATTCTTTATTGTGATGATGCAAGAAAGGACAAAAGAAATTTCGTTGCAAACGAAAGAGATTACTCTGATCTAGATGTCAAAGGTGGCAGGAAGCTAAAGGTAGGAAAATATTTCCCTCAAAGAGACAAAGAAATGAGCTAATCTCTTTCTACAATGATTATGATAGGGTCATGGCATGGACCTATGCTAACCTAAAGGGTTATGACCCCAGTTTAATCTAGCAGACTATACATCTAGTTGAAGGAGCTAAACCCATCTACTAGAAGAAGAGGTTGATCAATCCAAAAATAGGTTCTCTAATGGCCCAAGAATTGAGAAAGATTATTGATTCCAGGATCATATATCCTATTAAATATTCTACTTGGGTATCTAATTTGGTCCATGTCCGAAAGAAGAATGGTGACATTTAGTTTTGTGTAAATTTTGGAGATTTAAACCGAGCATCTCTAAAAGATCACTATCAGTCTATCACCTTCCTTCCATGGAGCATATATTCTTCAAACTATAGCAAGATCAAAGATTTTTTTCTTACTATATGGTTTCTCCATTTACAATCAAGTAAGGGTCAAAGAAGAGGATTAGCATAAAACTACGTTTACCACTAAGTGGGGAATGTTTACATACACCAAGATTCCTTTCGGTCTATCTAATGCAAGGGCCACTTTTTAACGGGTAATGGATACCACTATCAAGGATTTAATCAATTTGATCGTCCTTATATATCTGGATGACCTAACAGTATTCTCCAAGTCTAAGGAGGATCATTTTGACCATTTGGAGAAGGTTTTCCAAAGGTTCCAAGAGTTTGGGGTGAACCCTAAGAAATGTGTTTTCAGAGTCTCACAAAGCAAGCAGCTTGGGTATGTAATCTCTAAAGGAGTAATTTCCATAGACCCTAAGAGGGTGAAAGCCATCAAGGAAAGTCCCCTACCAATGAACAAGAAAGGAGTCCAATATTTCTTGGGAAAAATCAATTTTGTTAGCAAATTTATCTCTAACTTTGTTGGGTTGGTCAGGCCTATTACCCTTATGCTAAAGAAAGACTTAGTTTTCAAATGGAATCTTGAGGATAGAGACGCACTCGAAAAAATAAAATAATCAATCTCTTCCACCCCAGTGTTGGTCAACCCAAACTTCTTAAAATATTTCATCATGAATGTCTATGGTGGTGAATATAGAATCGCAATGGTGCTACGCACAAAGATGAAAAAGAAAAGGGAGAGTATCCAATTGCTTTCTATTCGAGAACCCTTTGAGGATACGAGACCAAATATAACTTTGTTGAAAAACAAGCATTCGCTATTGTGAAGGGTCTCGATAAATTTAGACACCTAGTGTCAGGAAGAAAAATCATAGTTTATATGGCTCAATCCAATTTTAGAGAATACATTATGGAGGGGGAAATCACAAACAAAAGAGAAAACTAGATCACAAAAATCTTGGACTATGATATCAAGGTCATACCAAAAAAAATGATTAGAAGAAGAGGACTTTCTGAGTATTTGGATAATGAAATTGAGTCCTTAGTTGAAGAAATTTCAGAGGAAGTACTAGTTAATCAATTTGAAGCGGAGGAGTCATAGATTGCAAATAGGACTCAGTTCATGGAGACTAGTAAATACTTGAAGGCCTCTATAAAAATAAGTTTTATATAAATTACAAGGTGTTCGATATGTGCTAATTAAGAGAGTTCTCTTCAAGAGGAACTTCGATGGAGTACTCCTCTGATGTGTGGATGGACACCAAGCTAGTAGGACTTTGCATGAATTTCACAACAATTCGGTGGTTGGTCATTTATCTGAAAAAACAACCACCATGAAGATAATGTGCATAGGATACTATTGGTCAACCTTATTTATGGACTGCCATAGCCTGGTGAGGAAATGTTAGCAGTGCCAGTTCTTTGTTGGCAAGTGGAAAAATTTAGCTATACCTCTCAACCCAATAGTGATTGATGAGCCCTTTGCTTAGTGAGGCTTATACTTCATTAGAATGATCAATCAGATGTCAAGCATTAGACACAAGTGGATTCTAACAACCATAGACTACTTCACTAGATTGTCAAAAGTAGTTCCCCTAAAAGGAGCCTTGGAAAATGAAATCCTCATCTACTTACAAGAATTGGTGGCATGTTTTGGCTCCCCGAAAACCATTAGCTCAAATAATGCAAGAGCTTTCCTCAGCTCAAAAGTTCCAAAATTTGTGTAAGACTAGGAAAATCAGGGGAAAGGCATGAATCATCAATAGCAACCACAAAACTACCTAAATTCAATCCATAATGACCCTAATCTAACAATGAAGCACAAATGACAATATAAATCAAATAATAAACCAATGAAACCTCAATTCTTATGCCAAAGTTGATTCTCTTTCATTGTTCTTCTCCATTTTATTTGTTTGCTCTCAGATTTGTAGTATGCAAGAAATATGATAAGCTCAATGTTGATGATTGATAGCAAGATCTCAAGATGATATGATAGAAAAACTTCAAAGATTGTGGTTAATCTTGAAATAAAAATGATAGGCTACTTTTATAGAAATCCCAATTCAAATGAAAGGTGAGGATTGGGTGATGATGTATGATGATCAATGGATGAGATTAATTGAGAAGAAAAGAGATAAGGATGGGAAGAAGGGACCGTGATCCAAGAAATTAGGTGAGAAATAGGGCTTGGATAAGAATAGGTAAATTAAATAATTACAACAATTATTTAATTTAGGAGAGAGAAAATGAATAATTAAATAATAAAAAATAATTATTTAATTATAGAAGAAAAGAGGGATATAAATATTAAATAATTAAAAACATTTATTTAATAATAGATGTCCAAGAAGATGGTAAATAACTAAATAATTAGAAACAATTCTTTAACTATAGATAAGAGGAAATGATAAATAATTAAATAAATAAGAATTTTTTTTAACTATAGAGGAAAAGAGATAATGAAGAATAATTAAATAATTATTTAATTATAGAAGAAAGGAGGGAAAATGAAAATGAATAAATAAATAACAAAAGAAATTAGTGACGTAATTAAATATAAATAGGATTTATTTAATTAATCAAAAGAAGAATAAAGATAAAATGAATTAATTAATAGAAGAATATGACATTAGGAAATAATGTTAAATAATTTTAATTATTTAATTATAGAAAAAGGGAAATTACTGGCGTAATTAAATAAATAGGATTTATTTAATTAATCAAAATAAGAATAAAGATAAATTGAATTAATAAAATAATTAAAGATTATTTAATTAATAGAAGAATATGACATTAGGAAATAATTAAACAAATAAAATTATTTAATTATGCAGAAAAAAAGACCGATTAGTGAGAAAATGTTGCTTGCAGGCTTAGGATATTTTTTAGTGTCTACATTTTTCCCCTCTTTGATACAATGTGATTTTGAGCATTGTGTTAAAGAATAATTAGAAAAATTCAGCTCAAGACCAACCCCAGTATGCCCCAACATGCCCTAATTAAGGTGAGATAGGATGATGCCCCCTTGGGAAATTTGGCAAATTTTCAAAAAATTCTAAAAAATTGGCAAGTTTATTGATATGTCAATTTGATAGGCGTGAATGTAATGGCAACAAAAAACTAGGCTTATAGGTCAATTTAGGGCTTGATATATGTGTCTAAAGGAAAAATCTAATGTGGTCAATTATGAAACAGGGGCCCCATTTAGGTCAAAAAGATTATAAATAGGGTTAGGGGGTCCAAAATAGGTCATTTGTGTACTTTGAGTTTAGAATTCTAGGAGCTCTAGAGTGAGATATTGAGTTGAAGCAGTGGATCTATGTCACATGTACCAATCACAACACACCAAGGATATCGGGTACAATCATTAAAGCGGCCAGAGGGCTCAAGCACAGCGGTATGTGACCTTTCTTTGCTTTGTGATTTTATCATTTTTTTCCAAATTTAGGGGGCCAAAGAAGACCAAATAGATGTGGTGTAGTATCTAGACTGCATGTGTATGTGTGTCCACCGCATGTGCGGGCTAATGCACCGCATGTGTGAGGTGTGACGCAAGTGTAAAATAGATTTGCATTTGTTAGGTTGCCCATAAATCTCAGGTGCACTGCATGTGTAATGTTGCACCACAAATGTAGGCTATAATGATGCATGTGATTTCCTGCACGGAAACTACTAAATGGTATGACACATATATTTAGAGCAATGAAATGAATGACAGAGTAATACATTTGTTTTAGTGACTTGCAATTGAATGTGCACCACATGGGTGAGACACATTTGACTGGTGACCAAATTTACTCAGCTTTTGACAAAAATTTCAATATGCAATAGGTTCAGTAGGTTCATTTAGCTATCTTGATTAACATAATTTTATTTTTATGAGCATAGGTGAGACTTATGTTGATTTACACACAAGAGAGCTAACCATCTTCATTCAGATTTTGAGACCATATGAATGAGGAGGAGAGGGATGTTCAACATGCCTTGGGATTATACCATGTGGCATTTATGCCTATGATTCAGGCTAACCTAGAAACACTAACAACGCTTGTAGAGAGATAGAACTCAGACACGAGCTCATTTCATCTACTGACTAGAGAGGCAACAATGGCCCTAAAGGATGTGTGGAGGATACTAAGGCTACTGATTCATGGGAGTAGGTGATTTATGATCTTGATCACAGGCTAGCGAATATTCAAAGGTGTTTTGATACTTAGGATGTAGGATTGACTTGTTACACGTTTCATGTAATTTGAATTTAGGTCCAATTTATGTCATCCTAGTTAATTATGGATCCCTAGCTGACATGAATTGAATTTATCATAGTGTGTTGTATATAATAATCATCCAACTACTGTTGGAAAGAAAGCCGCTTAGAGATGTTCTCCAACCTTTACAGGCTTATTGTTTCATCTTGACAATGTCAAGAAAATCCCTACAAAACTCGTGCTTCTCCATGAAATTATATTCATCAATGCATCAACTGAATTCACCTTTATATCTTTTTGACTTTTAGTTTTCCTTCTTCAAGAACACTCTAGATGAAATGATACCTCAACTCAATATGCTTTTATCGACTATGAAATGTTGCATTCTTGGAAAAATGAATATCAATGTTGCTATCACAAAAGAGAGTAAAAACATGTGATCTACATCTCAATTCACCTAATAAACAATGCAACCAAATCATTTCCTTAGCACCTTTAGTGAAAGAAATGTATTTAGATTCAATGGTTGAGAGTGCAACAACTTGTTACAATCTAGAAACCCAAGTGCTCATTGTCACAACAAATTTAAACATAACTAGTAGTTGATCTCCATTTGTCCTAATAACCGGCCATATAATAATCAACAAAACATTGCGGTTGTGTATATTTTCCCCCAAACCACAAAACATAATTTGAAGTACCCTTCAAATATCATAAAATCCACTTAATATTTTGTGAATGATTTTTACCTAGATTACTCATATATCTACTCACTACTCCCACTTCATGAGTAATGTCGTTTCTAATGCATACCATTGCATACATGAGGCTCCCAATAGTGGATTAATACATAATTCCTTTCATGTATTCTTGGTCTTCTTGTGTCTTGGGACACATCTCAGAAGATAAATAAAATGATCAGTAAGTTGTGTGCTTACAACCTTAGCACTCTTCATGTTAAATATATATCCAAGATCTTATCAATGTATTTTTTGTGACAATTTGATCTCGGTTTTATGTCTATTTATAATTATTTTCATACCAAGAATCCTCTTTGCTACCCCCAAATCCTTAATTTCAAACTTGTGAGCTATTTATTGTTTCAGATTACTAACAACACTCATACTAGTGTTGGTTACTAGCATATTGTCAACATATAACAACAATAAAATAAACTTGTGACTGTCTCATACACATAGATCAGATCCAAACCTCATGAATTATTTCTTAGCTATGAATGAAGAAAACTTGAGATACCATTATCACAAATATTTTTTGAGGCCATACATGCTTCTCCTCAATTCGCAAAATAAATTCTCTTGCCCTTATTTTTCAAAATCTTCATGTGCTCCATATAGAACTCTTCTTGTATGTCACCATGAGGAAATATAGCCTTAACATCAAGTTTTTGTAATTTTGGTTCATGGATATCTACCAAGCCCAAGACTGCTCGAATGATAGTCATCTTCACAACTGGTGAGAAAATTTCATTAAAATATACACCCTTTTTCTTGTTAGATGCCTTCACGACCAATCTGGACCAGTATCACTTTTTCCACCATCCTCTTCTTTCAAATTGTATACCCACCTATTTTTCAAACCATTTTGATAGGTTGAAAGAGGAACCGAATCCCAAGTCTCTTCATTCATAGCCTCCATCCATTTTATGCAATCTTTGTCATTACAAGCTTGTTCAAATTTTGTAGGTTCAAATTGATCAAAGATTAATAACTAATGAATAAAATAATCAAATTTTGATGGTGCTCTATGCTCCCTAGTAGACCCCCTTAATTGAGGAAACTGCACCTATGAAATATCTTATGCATTAATTTTTATTATTTTCATTTGGCTGCAAGGGTGATTGAATTTATGGTAAACAAATCACACTAGGCTACAAATTTTGTGAATTCTTGAGTGGTATATTTAGCACCATATCTATATCTAAAATTTATTGCTCATGTGTATGTTGTTGCATACACGAAGATAGCTCCTATGAGTGGTAAGCTTGTTGGGAATAAACCTAGTGCTAATGATTTAACACATCACCTCTACTTGATATTTATTCTATAGGCACAAAATCATTTACTTATTTCCTTTGTTCTAAAAAACCCAACATTATTTTCTCATTGAAAATTACATGTCATCTATGAGTTTCTTGTTTAGTGATGGGATACCACAACCAATAAACATATGTCACCTCTCCATATCTAATAAAGATACACCTTTTAGACTTCATTTCTAGCTTCTTTCATTTTTTGATGGGATGTGAATGAAGGCCTAACAACCAAACACCTACAAGTGATGATATAAAATTCTCCTTCCTACCCACTTCTCTAAAATTTTAAAGCCCAAACAAGAAGATGGACCTCAGTTAATTAGATATACTTCCATATTAACTACCTTTGCCCAATACTCTTTACCCAAACTTGCATTAGAGATCATGCTACGAGATAGATCTCTAAGATTGTTTGATGAACAACCTCTCAACTGCACCATTTTCTTGAGAGGAAAAATGAACCATTTTTATGTGTTGTATGCTATTATTTTCAAAAAAAATATGAAACTCAAAATATTAAAAATCTCCACCAATATCCATTTTCAAGCAGTTGATCTTATTGCCAGTTTGATTTTCAATAATTGCTTTGAAAATTTTAAATTTCCTAAATACTTCAGACATTCTATTTAGCATATAAACCCAAACTGTGTGAGTGCAATCATAAGGAAAAGACAAAAAAATAATTTGGCTCACCAATAGATATTACTTATGTAGGATCGTATACATCTGAGTGCATGAGGTCTAATGGCCTTTCCTTCTTGTCATGTCTCATTTTAGAAAAAAATCCACCTTTTTTTTTCCATAGATACAATATTCACACAACTCTAAATCAATAGATTTCAAACCTAGAAGTTGATCCTTTTTGAAAAAAAAAATTCATGTCCCTTCTTTCTCATATGCCCAAGCCTCTTGTGCCAAAGCACTATCCCAATTTCCACAACCTCCATCACAACTTCCACTTTAGTGTGACTCTCAAGCACATACAAAGTGCCCAATTTGCAGCCTCTTACAATTACTAAGGCTACTTTGGTCACTTTCCAAGTATTTGAAGAAAAAATGATGCTACATCCTTGAGCATCAAGTTGTCCCATATAAATTAGACTTCTCTTAAGCTTATGAACATGTCTCACATCCCACAACAACCAATTATTTCCATTTTTTAATCTCAACAACACACCACCTTTATGAATAATGTCACATGGTTCATTATCACCAAGATATCCCTTTCTATTTTTTCCTTCTTGATAATTTTTGAAAACTTCTTAACATTAATTTTCTTAAAAACAAGCATTGAAGTCCAACACCCATGCATCAATAGTAGTTTCATTTGTAGAGAAAACTAATGCATCTTCATCCTCTTCATACAAAGTGTTAACTTAATTTTCCTTTGACTAATTTTGCACCTTCTTATATGACTGGCAATTCTTTTTAATGCGGCCTTGCTTGCCACAATACCAACAACCATAATTTATATCTCTTTATTGTGATCTCTTGCTAGAATTTGATATGCCTCTATGATTTGTCCTTACTCTTTCTTGTGGTCTCCCCATATTTCTGAAAACCAATGACTCTCTAGGGTGAGATACCTTTATTTTTTCTACCTTGATTGAGAAGAGTTGTGCACAACAGCATCATCAAATTTTAACATGCCTTCATTGTTATGAGATAATTTTATTTTGGATACCACATTACTAATTTTCATAACCACTCCTTCCCAACTATTAGGAAGAGATCACAAAAGAAAGATGGCTTTGATTTCTTCTTTAAAATTGAAAAAAATAAAATAATTGGTTGATCAATTATGATATTGAATTTGTTCAAATGATTAGAAACAATACTTCCTTCATCTTCAAGTTAAATAATTTCTTCATCAAGAAAACTCGATTAGTTGCAGAAGCCATCTCATATATGTCATAAAACCAAACCCAAATACCCTTTGATATTTTTTTCTTTGCAAAATTAAATAATACATTGGTAGAAAGGGAAAGAATAATAGTTGTTGTAGCCTTGCTATCCAAAATATTCCAATTATCATCAGACATTTTTTCTAGCTTCTTCAACTTTATATCTAATGCATTTGAGAGATATTTTTGGACTAGGATAGATCACATGGTCTATAACTTCTTAATCTTGAAATTATGTTCCAATTTTTTTTCACTTTTTCATTTATCCACCTATTTCATATTCATGAAATTTCTTCACAAATTTTGATTTGGCTTCTCAACAAATTCTGATACCAATTGTTGATAAATAGTGGAGATAAATAAATAAAGAACTAGATTTTTAAAGAAAAAATGAACCACACATACACAAAAAATAAAAATATTAAATGGTTCACCCTAATGGCTACATCCATAGGAAAAGTAGGAAAAAAATTAGTTTATTAGTTACTTTTTATCTAGTTACATCTATAATAGAAAGAAATCAATTATTTTTATACATTATCCTAATGTTTTGTATTTGAAAAGTGTTATCTTGGTTTTTGTTGCATCCTAAAACTATTGGAAAATTCATTGTTAGTGTTCACATAAGTTAATAATGTGAGTTTTTAACACAACTCTCATGGCTATTACATATGTGAACATAATTATTTGCTGAGGTTTGTTCATTTGTTTTATGAGTTATAGAAGGTTATAGAGAAGTGGTTATAAGAGGTTCTCCTGTAAAGTTGGACATGTAACTCCTATATATTTGTAATATCTATTGAACAAAAGGTGTGAAGAGGAATTGAAGTAAGTATTATTTGGTGTGTAAAATTTTCTATTTGGTCACCTAGAATCTTTGATATGGTATCGAAGCCGACATATCCAATATTCCTACCAATTAAATGCCAATTTTAGTTTTTTGTTCGCACGAGACAACCACAATAGAAATCATAAGGGTATTAAGTTTCATGGTTTGGAGAAAGTTGTAACTGTGTAGGTGATAGATTGATTTCTCCCCTGATTTGAGAGTTGTATTTGTCTATTTCCATGATTTAACCTGAGATCATTTATGTGGTGTTCCATTGTCCACCTCGCATTTGTAGGGAGGCAAGGGTGAAATAAAAGACAAGAACAATGATTTGACAGTATGGACGGACTCAGAAATAACCATAGAGAACGCACTCTGACAGTAGAACAAAATAGACAAAAATTAACTTTGCATATATTCCTTTCTTGCTTCAAAATACAAAAACTAAGAGGACATTCTCTGACTTACATGAACAAAATAAATCTAAGCTATTTGGACAAATTTCCAATACATATGGTGATGCTTTCACACCTAGAACATAAAACTACTACACTCCTGTAGCTGCAGCTGTCAGTGCACTGCGTTTGCTAACATTCTTCCTGTGCTTTTGTTGTCACCTTACTTTCTACTAAACGTTCCTCTTGTTGTTGTTGTAGGCTTGAATTAAAAAAAAAATCTTCTTCTAACACTTGACTCCAACAAAATGCATTCCTTTTTTTCTTGTTTTTTTGGCTCATGAGAATGAGCACTTCTTTCAAATTTCAAATTAACCTACCACATTAATTGCTGCAGGTATTTGTTGGTTACATCAAGCTCAAAAATGAGCGCTCCAATTTGAATTCAAAAATATCTACCATATTAATTGTTGGGGGAATACGTTGGATGCAACTTGACAATCTTCTTCTTACATGGGGGCTTAGATGACAGTTCTATTGACTGTAGAATATTGAATATTCTAACACTCCCCCTTAATCTGCAAGTCAGGTGTCACTTTGATGTTTCTTTACAGAGCTAATCTACGAAGCTATCCATAATGCCAACCCTATCTCTTAGGTGTTCAAAACTGTCTCTCAGTAATGCTTTGGTGAAGATGTCGAGGATTTGTTGCTTGGATCTGCAATATCGTAATTCTATCTCACCTTGTTCTACCAACTCCCTTATGAATTGATAATGAATCTCAATGTGTTTGCTTCGTCCGTGGAAAACTTGATTCTTCATCAGCGCTATGGAGGACACATTGTCACAATGAATGATTGTGATTTCATCTTGTTATTGTTGTAAATCTGCAAAGATCCTCCTCAACCAAATAACCTGACAAGTTGTTGCATTTTATGCTATGTACTCTACTTTTGGTGTGCTAAGAGAGACAATCAGCTACTTATTTGATGCCCATGAGATTGCACCCGATCCCATGTTGAAGACATATCCTGATGTGCTCTTCCTATCATCCACATTTCCTGCCCAATCACTATCTATGAAACCATCTAGCTTGAACTCATTAGATGTTGCATACAAAATGCCATAACTCGTTGTTCCACTGAAATACCTCAAAATCCTCTTTCCTGCTTGCCAATATGTGTCCTTAAGTTCCTCCATGAACCTAGATATCAAACTTACAACATACATCAAATCAGGCCTAGTTGATGTCAAATCAGGCAAACTTCCAACCATACTCTTGTAGAGGGTTGGGTTCACATCCTTACTGTTGTCAATCTTGCGTAGTTTCAGACCTGTTGTTGTTGGTGTGGGGGCAGGTTTGTTGTTATTCATTTTGAACCTCCTTAAAATCTATCTAGTATAATTAGATTGAGAAATAAAAATGCCATGCATTATTTTCTAAATTTCTATCCCAACAAAATACTTCAACAAACCTAGATCCGTCATCTCAAATTCATTTTTCATCACTTCTTTAAAATCATAAATTTTGTTGTCAGTGTTACTAGTAAAAATCAGATCATATACATACAAAACAACAATTAAGATACCACCTTGAACTACTTTTATGTAGAGTGTGGGTTTGTTCCTGCTCTTGCTAAAACCATTGCTCAAAAAATAGGTGTCTATTCTATTGTACCATGCCCAAGGTGCTTGTTTCAACCCATAAAAAGATTTTTGAAGCCTATACACTTTTTCTTCTTAACCTAGGACTTCATATCCAGGTGGCTGCTCCACATATACCTCCTCCTTCAGCACTCCATTTAAGAAGGTTGGCATTACATCCATCTGATACACTTTCCACTAATGTTGTGTTGCAACTTCTATGACTGTACGCATTGTTTCCAGCTCTGCAACTGGTGCATATGTCTCATTATAATCAATACTAGGTTTTTGTTTGTACCCTTTCACAACTAACCTTTCCTTGTGTCTTTCAATCTTGCCTTTAGCTGTACACTTGGTCTTGTAGACCCACTTCACTGCAATCACTTGTTTACCCTTGGGTAAATCAGTCAAATTCCATGTTTGATTTCTTTATATAGCATCCAACTCTTCATCCATGGACTTATACCACTTCTCTTCTTTCACTGCTTCCTCAAAGTGTGCTGGATCACTATAGGAGAATAGTGCAAAATCCAAATTTTCATGAAAATCAGCATACCTTGTCATAAATCTCCCTTACACTTTTTGTTTTTCTTGGCATCAATGATGCAATTTTAGGATCTGAGTTTTCTTTTGAGTTGTTGCTACTCTGATTCCTGGAGCTATTGTAATGTTGACTGTCGGAGCTACTACTCTAATGAATTATGGAGCTAACAAATTGTTGTCTCTGTCCAGAGTTGTTGTTCTGCTGAACACTGCCATAACTATTACTATTCTGTTGCACATCACCAGAGCTGTTGTTTTCCAATTCTCTACAGTAGTTTCTCTCTGAGCTACTACTCTCTTGAGCTCCCCCTATGTTGCTATCATCTGGAGCTTCTTCATCATCTAAGGGTATTGTAACTGAAATACCCATGGTGTCATCCACCGATCCATCCCATGCTTCATTCTCAATAAAAATAACATCTCTACTTATCGCAACCTTCTTTGTGATGGGATTGTACAATTTGTAGGCTTTTGATTCCTCACTATAGCCTATGAAGATACATTTCTCTCCTTTGTCATGAAATTTATACCTCTTTTCTTTTGGCACGAATGCATATACCACACACCCAAAAATCATTAGGTGTTCAACACTCCATTTGTTGTCATTCCATGCCTCTTGTGGAATCCTATCACAGACAACCTTTGTGGGGCACCTATTCAGTATATAGACTATTTTTGCCACAAATTCTCCCCAAAATATGTGTGACAACCCTTTGGCTTTCATCATACTTTTTGCCATATCTTGAATGGTCCTATTTTTCCTCTCGGCCACTCCATTTTGCTATGGAGTATACCTAGTTGTGATTTGTTTGTGAATTCCTTCATTCCTACAAAAATTTAGAAATTCATTTGAGATGTACTCTCCCCCTCTATATGTTTGAAGGGCTTTGATATAGTGACCACTCTCCTTCTCAACTTATGCCTTAAACCAATTAAACTTCTCAAAGGCTTCTGAATTGTTTTTCAAGAAATAGACCCATATTTTTTTGCTATAGTCATCTATGAAAGTCATGAAATATGTATTTCCAGCTAAAGTGGGGGTTTTCATGGGTCCACATAAATATGAGTGCACTAACTCTAGTGGTGATTTTTCTCTCCTAGAATACCTAGATTGAAATGGCTGCCTATGTTGTTTTCCTAAAATGCAAGCCTCACACTTTCCATCGGGTTCTACAATAGATGGTAAACCCCTAACCATTCCTTTCCTAGATAATAAACTCAAACATGAAAAGATTAAGTGCCCATACCTTGAGTAGCATAGTTTGGATGGGTCTTTGATGACTATCTGGAAAGAAAACTGTTGTTCAACTACCGGCTATTGAGCGACTATTGTGAGTGTCAGTGAACAATGCTGTTGCAGACCATCTGTTGTTCCTGTCATAGACATTATGTGCATCCTGAGAGGAAAAATTTTATTTCTCATCATCTGCACTGCAACCATCACTTTCTTGCTACCTCCTCTATCAAATATCTTGCATTCCCCATTCTCCATCAAAATTTTGTAGCCATTTTGGACCATTTGTCCAATGCTCAATAAATTATGCTTCATGTCGGGGGCATAGTAGACATCTTGGATTTGTTGTCTTTCATCATTCTTTGTTTGGATGCTAACTACACCTCTTCCCATCATAGGAACCTTCTCATCATTTCCCATTCTAATTTTTTTTTTCACAGTGTTGTCAATGGAGGCAAATAAATTTTTGTTACCACTCATGTGGTTGCTGCATCCATTGTCTAAGTACCATACTTCATCATTGCTACATTCAACAAGGTTGCATACAATAAAAACATTTGACTGCTTGTCATTTTCAACTTTTTTCTCATTAGCTAAATTAGCATTTTGGCCTCCATGGTCACATTGCTTCTTTCTACATTCACTATCATAATGTCTATTTTTGAATAACATTGCACTTTGCTTTTTTCATTCCTCAAGTTCGAACTGTTGTTCTTCCTCTGGTACTAGTTTGTTGACTGTGAGCTGCTCGACTGCTCACTGCTGTCAAAAACTCCTCTTCCAAAATTACTTCTATTGTTTCTTCCTCTAAGCTTTGAATACTTTCTCTAAGGAAGGAGCAGATCTATTCAACCATTGCTCATGGGTTTGTAGTGAGCCCATCAACTCATCTAAATTCATCTGAGACAAATCATTTGCCTCTTCAATGGCAATGACTACATAGTCAAACTTAGTAGGCATACTTCTTAGGATTTTCTCAACAATCCTTTGCTCTTCCATTGTTTCTCCATTAATTCGCAGTTGATTTACCAGGGCTGATATCTTCGTGTGATAATCTGAAATGGACTCATTATCTTTCATTTGTAGAGTCTCAAAATTTCTTCTTGAGAGCTACGACTTAGCTGACCTCACTTTTTCAGTCCCTTAATAACTATTTTACAATATATCCCAAGCTTGCTTTGCATATTCTGATGCTGCAATATGTGGAAAAATAGCCTCACTCAAGGATGCGTCTATGATATCATTGAACCCATCTATGACTAGCTCCCATAGGTCATTTGCAACTAAGATGGTTCTCATCTTCTTAGCCCATATGTCATAATTATGTCCATCAAAGTTTGGTGGTTGCTGCCAACCTTTGCTATCACCACTTGTCATATTTCTCAAATTTGAGAAAATAAACTAATGCCTAGATAACCTAGGGCTTTACCCAATACACCCACAAATAATAAACTTGACTAATTGACTGACTGCCCAAAAAAATAGGGCTCTGATACCAATTGTAGGGAGGCAAGGGTGAAATAAAAGATAGAAACAATTCTTTGATAGTATGGATAGAATGAGAAATAACCACATAGCACACTCCAACAGTAGAACAAAAAAAACATAAATTAACTTTGCATATATTCCTTTCTTGCTTCAAAATACAAAAACTCAAAGGACATTCTTTGATTCAGATGAACAAAATAAATCTAAGCTATTTGGACAGATGTCCAATACATATGACGTTTCTCACACACCTAGAACATAAAATTGCTACACTCTTGTAGCTACAGCTATCAGTACATGACATCTGCTAACATTCTTTTTGTGTTTTTGTTGTCGCCTTACTTTCTGCTGAACATTCCTCTTGCTTCTACTGCAGGCTTGACTTCAAACAAACTTTCTTCTTCTAACACCTGACTCCAACAAAATGCATTCCCTTTTGTCTTACTTGTTTTTTTGGCTCATGAGAATGAGCGCTTCTTTCACATTTCAAACTAACCTACCACATTAATTGTTGTGGGTATTCATTGGCTGCATCAAGCTAAAAAATGAGCACTCCAATTTGAATTCAAAAATATCTACCATATTAATTGTTGGGGGCATACGTTGGCTGCAACTTGAAAATGTTCTTCTTACATGGGGGATGAGTTGACAGTTTTGTTGACTGTAGAATATTAAATATTCTAATAGCATTTGCATCCATTGATTTCTAACCAACACTTATTTGGATCTCGCTGCCTCTTAGAGAGTAATAATTTTCTTTGTTCTTGGTTCGGACATGTGACCACAGTCATTCCAATGGTCATCTCAATACTTGAGATAAGTTTCAAGCCATTGAACATTATCTGACATGGTACAGGAACTTAGATTTCTACACATGGGGAATGGCTATCGATGCATTCACCATAGGCTCTTGACCATTGGGAGAGTATGTGTAATCCATGGTAGTTCTGGTTTGTGAATGAATCATAGGAGAGTCCAAGAAGAGGTGGCCATTGAGTTGGAATGGCTATGACACCATGCTCAGATTGAATGTTAGAGTCAACAAGTTTGTTAGGGAAGCATTGTATGCCCATGTAAAAGCTATATATGTTAGCACTATTGAGGAGAACTAGTCGATATTGATTTAGAATCCATCAAATTATTTATATGTATATAATAACATGTGGGAAAGATGGAGTATTTTTGGAAGGAGGCCTCATAACTTTGATAACTCAAATTTTACTCTCATTGGTTAGTTCATCATGCACTTGAAGGTATATCATTATAGCAACCATTTGGAGTTTATATTTGTGGTTGGAGTCAAAATTGCTACATGGTTAAGGTAAGCTTGTATTTTGAATGTGAGTGGAATTCACAATGATCTAAAATATGTGACTTAATAGAAATAAAGTAGGTATTGATGACTTTGAGTCATTCAAAATAATTGGCAATGAAGGCATTGAAGGAGGTTATCCACAACATCGTTCAAGACATTGAATCGATTCATCTAAGTAAAGTTTTAATAATTTTATTAGTTAATCTTAATTTAGTGTTTTCAAATGTATTTAGTCAATAGGATTTTTGTTTGAAATTTCTGCTGAGATTTTCATCAGTCCATCCGTGAATAGAATTCATCAACGTCAAAAATTAATAATTGTTGATGATGATGTGGAGTTTGCTAATTACGTGGGTTGGCAGTGGTGGAGTTGGTTTCCTCGATATGCAGAAGAAGAATGGTAAGTGTTTTCTCATGTGAAGGTTAAGGTATCTTGGTGCTATTGTACAATGGCCTAGGAGGAAGTAAATGTAATATTTAATGTTTCAGTGTGGGAAAGTATACTCTAAAATGTACGAAAAAATATATTGATTAAGTTGCATTGTCAAAAGAGCCATTGTGGTGTTGATTTGATACAAAAATATTGTAAAAATCATCACCTTCAGCTTCATTTTATAGTATATTGGAGGGTTCTAAAACTATTGTGCTTCAAAATCTGTAAGTCATTTCACATGGGTATTTTGCATAAATGATTAATTTATTGTTCATGTCTTTTGCTCTCTGCTTATTGTTCCTTGTTATATGTTTGTATCTTTGGCATTATACCAATTTTGGAGACTTCAAAGAGATTATGGCTTTGTATGGATGGAGAAGTTATAGTTAGATCTTCTTTCTTTCATCAAAAGATATGGTTAGGGTTAGTAATTTTTTAGCCCTTTGTTTATTGTTTGTATTTATCTTTGTGCATCTTTGGAATTATACCCATTAACATAGGAGCAATTGAAAATTAACATAAGATTAATTGCATATATATATGCAGAGGGTTAGTATGAAAGCATAAAGATATTCAAGATAAAATTAGTTTAGTGGTAGTTAAGTGTTATTCTAATAGCTCTTTTAAAGTTGTTGTTCTTTGAAATATATAAGTCATTCTACATGGGTGTTTTTCATAAATGATTAATTTATTGTTCATGTCTTTCACTCTTTGCTTATTGTTCCTTGTTACATGTTTGTATCTTTGGTATTATACCCATTTTGGAGACTTCAAAGAGATTATTGCTCTATATGAATGCAGAAATTGCAGTTAAATCTCCTTTCTTTCATCAAAAATTATGGTGAGGGTTAGTAATTTTTTCACCCTTTGTTTATTGTTTGTCGTTATCTCTATGCATCTTTGACATTATACCCATTAACATATGAGAAGTTGTAGATTAACATAGGGGTAATTGCATATATATATGCAAAGGGTTAGTATGAAAGAATAAAGATATTCAAGATAAAATTAGTTTAGTGGGTGTTAATTGTTATTCTAATAGCTCTTTTACAATTTCTCTGTTTATCTATAATATTTAATGCCAAGTAATGTAGCTCAAATTTTCAATTGAGTCTATGGCGTTATACCCATTTTGCACAAATTATTGCTACCCATTGGCTTTACAAGTTCTTTTAATGTGGGTGTACTGCCAAAGAATGTAGCTCGAATTTTGAATTGACAAGCCAATTCTTACATAGACTATTTTTCTTGTATCAATATGTTTAATGTGGGTTTTCGATCATTTGTCATTTACTTGTGATTCATAAGTGTTTTTCTAATAGTCTTTTATAATTTCTCTATTTTGTCTATAATATTTAGTGTCAAATAATGTAGCTTGAATTTTGAATTGACAAGCCAACTGTTACATAGATTTCTTGTGTTATATCAATATGTTTTATGATATTCTTTTTTCTAGTTCTGCATTTAGAAAAAAAATTATTATCATAGTTTCCCTTTTTTATTCCACATATTTTAAAGTTGTATTTAATGTGGGTTTTTGATCATCTGTCATTTTCCTGTGATTCTTAAGGATTTTTTTAATAGCACTTTTATAATTTCCCTATTTTTCTATAATATTTAGTACCAAATAATGTAGCTCAAATCTTCAATTGAAAAGCCAACCATTACATAGATTGCTTGTTTCAATATTTTTATAACTATTCATTTTTTTTATTATCCCATAACAAATTGTTCATTATCTAGTTTTCCTCTTTTATTTTCCATATTTTAAAGTTCTTAAGTTTTTTTATAATATCTCTTTTACAATTTATCTTTGTCTATAATATTTAGTATCAGATAATGTAGCTTGAACCTTGAATTGACAAGCCAAGTGTTACATAGATTGTATGTCTTGTATCAATATGTTTCAGGATATTGTTTTTCCCACTTCCCCATAATAGAATGTTCATTATTGAAGTTCACCTCTTCTATTCTCCATGTTTTTAATTTCTATTTAATGTGGTTTTTCGATCATTTGTCATTTTCCTATGATTATTAAGTGTCTTTCAAATAGCTCTTTAACTATTTCCCTATGTTTCTATAATATTTAGTGATAAATAATGTAGATTGAATTTTGAATTGACAAGCCAACTATTACATATATTTCTTGTCTTGTATCAATATGTTTCATGATATTCTCTTTCTCTCATCTATTTGAAGCTCCATGTAAGTTGTTCATTGCCATAGTTTAGCTCTTGTATTCTTCATATCTTAATCGAGGTAAATGTTTTTGTGCATTTAACTAAGGATTGTGTCCTCATGTATTTTCTTGCTTGGCATGAAACTTTAGAAGTTTCTTATTCTATTGTCCTTGTGAAAGGAATTATTTTTAACTTTCAAAATTATCAATTTTGTTAGATTGGTATAAACTACAAACATGACATTGACTTGTACCTTTGGACTGCTTTCAATTATTTTCAACCTTAATTCTATCCAATGTTATTTTTCAACCTTTTCCCATGTATATTTTCATACTTTGTCACACTGCAACATTGAATATTGCATTTAATCCCTCCTATGCCATCATACAATAATGTCAGGATGCATTATCCCTCACATAAGCAAACACTTACCATTATTCTTCTGCATACCAAGACAACTAGCTTCACCACCGCCAACCCACCTAATTAGCAAGCTCCACTGATTTCAAAAACAACCTTAGGTAGTTTGTTGTAGGGAGCTTTAAACAAATGAGAAAAAAAGGATATCATGAAACATATTGATACAAGATTTGAGCTACATTATTTGGTAGTAAATATTGAAGACAAATAGACAAATTGTATAAGATGTGTTAGAATAAAAATTATTTGCCACTAAATATTATAGATAAAAAGGGAAATTGTATTGAATTCCCTAAAACATAAATAGATACATATACGCATATGTATGTATTGAACTCCTTATTTCATATTTAAAAATATACATATAGGCATATATACATCCATATATGGGTGATCCCACAATAGTGGTTTACAATTTTTGGCCAAACTAGACACTGCAATTATTATTTTTAATTAAATCTTCATATTCAGGAACCTATAGGGGCTAAACCGTGAAGAATTTGAAGATGATGTAAACTAGAGTCTCATCACATTTTTTCTATAGATTCTAAAAATATTTTTTCCAAAATTTTTGGAATCAGATTGCAGTTTTTTTTCCATCTCCCACGAAAACTGGTTTTTTTTAGAAAACAACATTTTTCAAAAGTGACGCTCACCATATACAACATAAATTTTCTTGTATGAAGGATAAAATTCTAATTTTTTAAAATTTAGATTTTTAACTACAATATCTAGCACATTCATCTGGTCTCATAGTTTTTTATTGAATATTTTTTCCTTAATCAAGTTTCAAAGTCAAACCAATTGCAATTTAGACATAGGCAAATTGTATACAACATAACATTTTTTGTATGAATCGAAATTCAATTTTTTTTTTAATGGATCAAGGATGTCAATACCAAGCCTCAACGTATTTTTAGAAAAATTCTTTTGATAATCTGCTATTTTTCCATATGTGCAAAACATAGCGCTTGATTTTCGCTGAAAAACCTATTTTTAATAAAACTAAAAAAACACATACATAATAAAACCAAAGCATATTAAAATTTAATTCATTGGATAGTTCGTTCTGAGGACTACCATCTTCAAATTGGGCTTGTGAAGTCTCCTCCATTTTCACCCTCAACCTGAGCTTCGAAGGGTAGAAATCTGCTAAAATTTCGTGGAAGAGGGGGAGAAGGGAAAAAAGGGGGGGTTCGCGCGAACCCCCCCTTCGCTCGAAAGGGTGAAGAGGGATTCGCTCGACCCCCCTTTGTTTTGAATTTTTCAATAATTTCTATGAAGAAACATGACATCATAGGGTTCGAGCGAACCCACCATGCAAAAGGGGGTTCGCTCAAACTAGGGGTTCAACCAAACCCCTCGTTTGGGTTCGTGTGAACCCCCTAGTTTGAACGAACCTTTAAAAACATGAAATTTTGAATGTGTGAGAATTTTTACAAATTTCCTTCCTCATAAAAATTGTACACCACTATTATGGGTTTACCCATATACAGACCAAGACCACTGAGGCTTGTTTGACAATGAAAAAACAATTTATATATACACATGTATATCTAAACAAATGCATATTCTATCTTTATTCATATTTATGTTGACTTGATTTAAAAGGGTTAAAAATAGGATATATAAGTATTATTTATCTTGTGAGAGAATTGCTACAATACATCCATAATATTCAATGATATATCATTGATATGTTGTTAATAACAAAGAATTTAATGGTGTAGTATGTGTAACATGTTCATAACAAAGATGTAAAATTGTTTTCATTTTTCCAATGCAATGTCCCAATCGAAACTGAATACATTGAAAAAAACCAAAAATAATGCACAAAACTATAGTTCAAGCCAACAAAAATGTAGTTTTTTGAGGATGCAAGCATTGAATATTGCATTTTCTTGATCCCACCATCTTGATTACCATTGTCCAACACCACAAGAAACCATTTACCATTTTTATTTTGTGTTCCAAGGTTACCAAGAGCCCCTTCTTTCATATATATTTTAATAGGCTACAATGTTTAAAATATGTTGCCGACTTGTAGAACTTTCACCTATTGATTATTTTTCCTTCTTGCCACTATGCACCTTTGACATTATGCCCATTTTTATGAAGGTCTTTTCTTGGCATGTCAATGACTACATAGTTAGGAATAAATATAGTATACACATCTATTTAGATATAGTAGTGTATATATAAATAGATATATACATGTGTACATGTATATGGATATATATATATGGTTATATGTGTTTTTTTAAATGTGTAAACAAAAGGGAAATTCAATGCATATATGTACTTAATCATTTTTATTCTTATTGTTGTATATCCTATTGTTTGGATAAGAAAGGATGAATGGACCAGCTAGCAACATATACACATATCTGCATATAGGTATATATAGAAATATATTAAAAAGTGCAAGCATACATATATAAGAAACCTCAAAGATAATCAAATACATAGAGGGATACATACATTTTTATTCTTGTTGTTCTATCTCCTACTATTTGGAGAGTATTAAAAGTGGAATGGTTATACCCATTTTCATTTAATCAAATTAGTAAAATGGTTGGCAGATTATCGATATTTCTAAGTTGTCTACCAGTTGCCATTTGATGTTGCAATACATTAATGTTTTATTTTTATTGTGAAATAGAGATCCTAATTAGTCAACTAAAATTGTAACATTTCCTCCCTATAAAAGTTCCCACAACTATGTCTGTGGAATTGGGCTTTGTGGATGGTCTCCAAAGCCCCACAAGATTGATTTGGTGACATCCCCCACATGTTTCTTTACAGAGTCTGGCTCTGAGGGTGCCAAGGCCAACCTCCATATCCTAATTCCATAATTTTATATTTCCTTTTTCATATACCTACTATAAATTGGTTGTTATTGTTTCCTTCCTCTTTTGTATTCAACTTGAACATTTCCTTTTAGTTTCTTTAATTTTATGATTCTCAGATAAAAAAATGCACACCACATACCCTTTCTTGTTTAAGTTTCTAGTGTTCTTGTCCTTTAGGTGTATACACACATGGATGATCCTAGTAAATCATATAGATGTGGAAGACGATACACATTGATCTTTTCCAACACATAAAAATATCTCATTGTAGCCATTGTTTTTCTTACTCCTTTTATCCATTTGGTGTGATCAAGTATTTTTTCCTCAATTGAACTTGTCTTTGTAGGCTGCAAAGAAACAACCAAATTTTAATTCATTTTCAATTCATTCCATTAATGTTGGAGATGTTGTTCCCTCTCCGATCCTTTAACTCTTATCCTTTAAAAAAATTGGCGGTGATGAAGGGTAGGTTGAATGATATAAGGTTGTCTTGTTTGATAGACACCATATAAAAATAGGAACTTTTCCTTCCAAATGCAATGACTTGTTGTTTTCAGGTGCCTTGAAAATAGGGTCCCTCATATCTTTGGGAGACTACGTCTATAGAAATGTCTAGGATTTAAGGTGGGCTGCATTGTTTTTTTTGTATTTTTTAAAATTATCTTTCTCTTTTGCATGTGCCTAATATAATGTGTCCAATATATTATTTTCCTTGTTTTTTCAGGGCCTTAATCATATTCAACTTAGTTGTCATTATGTTATATTTTCAAATCATTGGGACCCCTAGGTATCTCTTCAAGCACCAAGAAGAGAAAATGTTGGGACCAAAGTCACCTTCTCCTTCTAAATGGACCCCTAAATTTGGTGTGTAGTTGTCCCCTCAACAACAAAATAGTCCTCCAAATTTCAACCCTATTAAACCTTCAAACATTTATAAAAATATTTCGACAGTCAAAGGGCATGCAACACATATTAGAAAGATGTACCATTTCCATAAACAAAGAGGTAAAGGCCAACTTTTCAGTTTTGACATTATGGATATGAAGGGGATACAAAAATTTGTTACTTGTTTTCACGATATTGCCGAACTGCATTATGGTAGAGTTGAGATAGGTGAAACTTATTTAATATCAAGAGGTTCGGTGAAGGAAGCAAATAAAAATTTCAATAGATTAAATAGTTATCTAGAAATTGTCTTGGACCAAAATTCAACACTAAAATAGCATGTGAAGATGGAATCTCTATTCCAAAAAAAACCTCAGCCTTTGTGCTACTTAGTGAGATAATCAATTATAGTGATAATATTTTGGTTCATATTATTGGCATTGTAGTCCATGTCAGCTACATATAACCTATTCGTGGGAAAAATGGATCTAAAAAAATCCGGCGAGCTATTAAACTATATGAAACCTTTGCTTGTTTCATTGATGTTAATTTGTGGGGTCCAAGTTGGTAAGAAAAAAGGTGATATCTTGGAGCAGATGTATCTTTTTGATGATATAGTTATAGTTGTTTTGCGAGGTGGTCATGTAGGCTACTTTAATGGAAAATTTATGAACACATCAATAGAAAAAATCCTTGACATTAAACCTTATATTCTTGAGGAAAACACTCTGAGATACACAGGCCCAATCAAAGTAGAACATATGGTTTCATCTTCTTCTAAACCTTGTAGGCTTCATCCTTGAAATGATAGAGTTACTATTGCATTCATCTTGGACAAATGCCTTGGCTTTCCAGAAACTGTTGAAGCCATTTTTAAAGCAACCATTGAAATTGCAAAAAGTGAGTATTTTTGTTATCCTTCTTGCCCCTTGCTCATTAATGGGAAAGAATGCAAAATAAAATGCACATGCCCCTATGCTGATGTCTATTTTTGTGATCATTGCCAGATGGAAATCGAGGAATGTAACTATCGCTACCTCCTGCAATTAAAGTTGTAAGACCATTCAACCAACCTTTGGTGTATTGATTTTGATGAAGGTGCCACTAGTTTACTACAAATCCAAGCAAAAGACCTCTAAATGTTGCAACATAGCTTAGACTCTACAAAAAATCATGTCGCTATTATTAAAGGCCTTCTTGGTAAACCTTACATCTTTATTGCCTTAATTAGAACAAACAATTACAATTCTAAGGAGCGGCTTAAAACAACCATTATGAAAGCAACAAAACTTTATTTCCAAGTGGAGTGTAAACTATTGCTTTTAGATATATTGAAGATATCTGCCCTTGTTTCAAAAAAAAGGTTGCACTAGCAAGCCCACTCTTTGACTACTCTTTTCTAGTTTTGAACATTTCTCTTTGTCTTGCATTTTTTATGCTTAGTATGGGATGCTAGGACTTGCGTTTTACAAATATGAACACACTTTATTCCTATGTATGCATATATATATATATATATATATTCACACATTCATTGAGCTCCCATTCTTTTGATCTTAATATGGTGCCCACATTGTCACTATGATTCTCCATTCTTGATATATGTTGGGGTTTTTAGTTCTTGCATGCCTATTCTAAATTCACTTGTTCCCTTCATAATCATTGAATTTCAATATTATCTTGAATGGAACAAAAGACCCATACTAGGGATCTAACCGTTGCATACATAAACTAATACATTCACTCTTTCATTGTAATTACCAACATAATAGGAAGGATACTATTGAATGATTTCCTTAAATTATGATCATTTTCTTTGAAGCTCTTACCATAGTTTTGTGCACTATTTTGGGTGTAATTCAATCTATTGATTTTCAATAGACACATTGTATTGGCACAATCCAAACAATTTTCAACTTTTTTGTGAACATGTTGCACATACTGCATTATAAAATGATTTGTTAGTACCATCTAAATGCTATACTATTGAATACTATAGTTGAATTCTATTGGGTTGTTTTTGAGTGTTTTTGCATCTGATCAACATAATGCCAAAGATGTGGAGATATGACAATTGATTGTTTACAATAGTTCTATGCATTATTTTTGGTATTTTTTAATGTTTTCAGTTATGATAAATAGATTGTACTGGTAGAGTATAAAATTTTTTATAGCTTTTCTATGAACATGTTCCACATACTACACTGTTAAATTCTTTTTTATTAACATTTGATTGCAATGTTACAATACAATGCTATTTCTATATCCTATTTCTTTTCTTTTTCAGTATGTTCAGATCTAACTGATACACTACAAAAGATGTGTAGATATAACAATTCATTACTTGAAATAGTTCTTGTAAGTGTAGAATAAGTAATGAATAAACAAAATTTCTTAATAAGACATTATATCAAGAGAATCAACAAATATTAATCTAACTAAAACAATAAAACTCCTGAAAGCATCATATTTCTCTCTATCTCCAAAGATTCATTAAATCATAGGGCTCTCAGATTTTGTAAGCATTGTGACTATTAAAATGCCAATCTAGAGAATGAGATGATACTATAATGCAAGAATCTATTCCTATATGATGATGGTTAAATAATATTGATGAATCTATTGTAATGTAGATTGACATGAAACTTGATAAAACAAGCTATAGTAAATTATGATGCAGCTAAATGAAAAGCCATGATACTAATTCTATGATAAAATGCTATGATAATGGGGTATGTGTAGGATCATGATGGGCCAAAAAGTGGCAATGAGAAAAAAATCATGTTTTGGATCGACAAAAAAAACACAGAAATGTCGAGTTGACTTTTCTAGGTTCGGGTGTCAGTAAATTTAGCCGAACCAAAGCCCAAACCTAGTTTCTACAAATTGGATATCCGATTTGTGGAAACATTATATAAAAAATAACCGACTCTTATAACTTCATTTCTCACAGTTTACACACGGGTGCACAAGGAAAAGCAAAAATCCGATATCTGATTTCAAAGGTAAGTATTTGGTTTTCTAAATGTTGTAATTGACTTTTCAAGTAGATTCTCTTAATTTGAAATAGTTTTAAAGATTTTTTTATCAAAAATAAGGTTTTCTATTGATTTTTATCAAAAACTAGAGTTTACATTGAACTTTTATTAAAAATTAATGTTTCTAAATGCATTTTGACTAAAAACTAGTGTTTTTGATGTATTTTTATCAAAAATTAGAGTTTGTTATGGATTTTTGTGAAAAAGTAGGGTTTTTTTGGATTTTTATTAAAAACTAGGGTTTTTTTTACAATAATTTTATTTATATTGTGTAATTTCAATTAGATTAATTAGTTTTTAACTTTAATTAGGTATTATGGCTAACAATGAAAATCCACAAATGCCAAACGCTCCACCACCTCCATAGCCAAATGCTCTACCACCTCCACAACCACCAATTGAAGACTTAATTGGTGAAAAAATGGGGCAATTGAGAGGCATTTGTGAAGTTTATAAGACAATCCCTCCATTGAGTAATATGAAAAACACATTGAAGGAAATAATTAAAAATATAGAAACCCTCTCCACCCAACATAATTCCTTTCATTCATGGCGAGAAGACATGAGGGAATATTATGGATGTGGATTGTCTTACGATGATGTGAAAGATCTCCAAATAACCAAAGCCCAAATAACCTCTTTATTCATTGACCCCCACACTAGTTTTCCAGTGAATGTTAATAAAAAAAAACTTTCTATAAAATGGTGCATGCATAGGGACATTGTAGCTAAATTTTGGGATCATTGGGGTATGTTTTTTGATAAACCACCGAACAATAATTCCGATATACCATTTTACTTTATTAAAAATTTATATGTTGATTTTGTGTTAGGGCATCATGTCAATTACTTTGACATTAAACCCTTCCACACCATCGATGGAGGTATGCCCCAGGATAGACTAGGGGTAGTTAGGGTAGTCCCACGCCCAAATGTTCCCCTCCATCCCCCTCCTTCGCCACCTCCAATATATCATCTAGAGATTATCCAAGATGTAGCCACATAGACTATTCAAGTTATTCACTCTTTGAGTGGTCATTTGGTTTTGCATGCTTCTATAGTAGCTCAGCCACATTCTAGTGATGTTGGAAAAGGCTCGAGTGTTGTTGCATCATCCTCCTCAGGTCCACATATTTGTGTGCCACATAGTTGCACTATGTGCTGCCAGATATGCTTGGGTCCTCTTGTACATCTCGTTGAGAATCCCTTGGACACTTTTGATTATGACATCCATGATTTGGATATTATAGATCAGTTGTAGGGGAGTGGAGCGCACCCTACAAAGTCCTCTCCTGCTAGAGAGGGGGATGTTGGAATAGTGACATAGGTAAGATTTAAGTTCTAATTTCATAACTTGCATTTATTTTTAAATGAATATTAATAAGAGATAGTATCAAGTACTAATATTTATTTACATGGTGTATATAATAGCTAAGGAGGAGCTCACATGGGTGACTGATAGAACCCTTAGGGCCATTTCATTTGGCTTGGACATAGAAATAGTATATATTTTCGCACTCACTCATTTAGATTTTAGATTATATAATTTTTTGTCATTTGAATTGTCATTAATGAAATTATATAATAACTTATATTCTTATCTTATTTTCATCCTGTAGGAAATACCTAGTGCGAATGAGGTGCACCCTCGTCCAGACTATGGAGGCACAAAATTAGATAAGGGGAAGGTAATTGAACTCAAATTGGATTGAATTAAGATTTTTAAGATCTTATATTTATTATACATACATTGACATAGATTGGTAGTTTCATATGTACTTGTCAGTTTTATGTATAGGAAATTATGAGCTATACCAATTGGTTGACAAGTGACACACCGCCTAAAGGAATAGGTATTGGAACACCTCAAGGAGTAGGTATTAAAACACCTCAAGGAGAAGTTATTGAAACACCTGAAGGAGGTAAAGAAAAAGATTAACCTAAAGAGGTATGTGTTTATTTTATTTTTTGTTTGGTAAATATGTTCCTATTACCAGTAATTGTATGCTAACTTGGATCAATTTTATGATTTTTTTCACATGTATATATTGGAATTTCAAATGTTGTTTTGGTATATTCTAGGAATCCTAACCCTTTGAAGAGACGTATATTTCAGGTAATCAAGATTTTAATTTTAGAGTTCAAGTAAAATTCAATGTATATTGATTTTGATGTTAATTATTCGATTTTAAATTATATAGTATAACTAATCTCAATTGCGGTTTCAATTTTTATTGTGCAGCTACCTTCAAAGCCAAAGATTGCTTCAAAGAGGCTCCATTTTGATGATCCACCAATAGTTTAGGATGAGATAGACATTTTGGCATGTAAATTTTGAATACATATTGAGATGGCATATGCCACATTCTATAAAACTTTGTTTGAGTTGGCATCGATGCCATTTTTTTATATGGACTTAAACTTGATTATTGGATAGTTTGATATATAGAAGTTGACAATCAAAATTTAATTTGTTCCTCGTGTGCATGATTAAACTCTTTGAAAATTTTATCTTGAGCAATGGTTAAATATCAATGTACAATAGCATAAAAAAGAATGGTTATATTATGTAGTTTATATTTATATCGTTGATTGCATTACATTACACATCTTTCAAACTCAAATCATTACTTCACATTGCATAACTAAAAACTAGATGTTCATAGATGAAAAAAATTCAATTACAATATAGTTTTTATAAAGTCAACCTAAGCAGTTATGCAATTACTTCACATTGCATAACTAAAAACTATGAGTAGTTGTCAATTGCATTTGTTTGTCATTGAATTTTATGAGAGCACATTTCTTTGAATTTTTTTTACAAATAGTCCACTGCCTTGTCTATGCTACCACATTTTTCATACATGATAGTGATCACATTAAGTTGTAATAAATTAAATGATAGCCTATGGCTATTTAATTTATACTCATTTTATTTAAATGGATTAGGTCGACCTCCTTGATATTATTTTGTAATTTATTATTTTCAAGAGAGGCTGACCTCCTTGAAGAGTCGCCTTATTTTGTATAAATACAAGGTGATGTTTGTTCATTTCCTCAATCAAGTTCATTCAGCATAATTCACATTCCAAGTAGAAGTTCGCACTTGAGCAACAACGCTTCATCTTGCAGTAGCAGGGTGATTTCAAGGAGAAGCATATTCAATTGTATCTTTGCATCTAGGAGAGGTGCTATTATTCATTGTATCAAATTAAACCATGAGTTGGGCCTGAGTTGTAAGCAGATTTCTTGTTGTGTTTATTATCTTATGTGTTGCATTTTTTGAGTGCTTTCAATTGTATTATTTGATCATTAAAACACTAACATGGTATCAGAGTGGGTTTGAAAAAGATCGTGTTGGGACCAGTTATTACAATGATACCTCTATTCCCTTTTTTTTGTCTATCTCTATCTTATTCAAGATGGTGAATGGTCTTAAAATTGAGGATAGACTCGAAGGAGAATCAAACTTCACTTCATGGAGATTCAAAATTATGCTCACTTTGGAGGAAAAAAAATTGGTTGAGTGTGGAGAGCAAAGATTCTTAACCTACAGATGAGGAAGAGAAAGTTCAATGGAGGAAGAAACATATCAAGGCAAAGAATATGTTAGTTGATTCCATGAAGGACCATATTGTTCCTATCATCTCTAAGTTGAAGATAGCGAGAGAAATGCTTAAGACTTTGGAGGAGATGTATGAGATCAAAAGAAAAAATTATGCTCTAGCCTTGAAGCATCAACTTAATCATGTTAAGATGGCAGAAGGAGAATTTTTCATCACCTACTTCATGAAGATTTCTTAAAATAGAGATCAACTTTCTACCATTGGTCATATTGTTGATGACAAATATTTGACCATGTTGGCTCTTAATGGTCTTCCTTCATCTTGGGAGTCTTACATTCAAGGAATCATCTTTTCTCGAATTCATTCAACTTGGATTTTCTTGAAGTTAATCAACTTGGATTTAACATTGGTAGCTCGCAAACCTATTTAGAATAGAGTGATCTCATGAGGACATCCCTAAATCTCTACAAAGGTGTAAAGTTGCAAAGTGTTGCAAATTTCATTCTCAAACTTATACGACCATACAGACTATTCCAACACTTCTGGATGGGTACGTTTATGCTAGGTATGGTCCTCTTTTTCACACAAATACACTGAATCACTCTGAGCTGCATTGAACCAACGATTTCCCTTAAGAGTCCAAAGTGCTAAAACACAACAATTTCTGACGGACTATTCCTCAAAAATCATGATGCTTACAAACTCTTCATCTGATTATATGGGATTATGTTTGGGACCATCTACAATAAACTCTCTCGGTTTTTTCTATCTCAAAGGTGTTTTCCCGTGGTGATGAGTTTTCAGTTGAGGGAAAAGTTGCTAGATGCAAGTAGTGTAAAGTTGCAAAGTGGTGCAAATTTCATTCTTGAACTAGTACGACCAAATGGACTATTCCAAAACATCTATATGGGTACGTTTACGCTAGGTATGTTCCTCTTTTGCACCCAAATATGCCGAATCACTCTGAGCTGCATTGGACCGACAATTTCCCTTAAGAGTCAAAAGTGCTAAAATGCAACAATCTTTGACGAACTATTCCTCATAAAATGTAATTCTTATAGAATCTTGGCCTGATGATATGGGATCATGTTGGGACCATCTACAATAACCTCTCTCAATTTTTTCTATCTCAAAGGAATTTTCCAACGGTGATGAGTTTCCAATTGAGGGAAAAGTTGCCAGATGCAAGCAGTGTAAAGTTGCAAAGTGGTGCAACTTTTATTCTAAAACTCGTACGACCAAATGGACTATTCCAACACATCTGGATGGGTACGTTTATACTAGGTATGGGCCTCTTTTGCACCCAAATATGCCGAATCACTCAGAGATGCATTGGACCGACGATTTCCCTTAAGAGTCCAATGAGCTAAAATGCAAATATCTTTGATGGACTATTTCTTAGAAATTGTGATGCTTACAAACTCTTTGTCTGAGAATATGCAATCATTTTGTGACCATCTACAACAACCTATCTCGGTTTTTTCTATCTAGAAGGCACTTTCCCGTGGTAATGAGTTTTCAATTAAGGGAAAAGTTGCCAAATGCAAGCAGTGTAAAGTTGCAAAGTCGTGCAACTTTCATTCTCAAACTCATACGACCAAACAGACTATTCCAAAACATCAGGATGGGTAGTTTTATGCTAGGTATGGTCCTCTTTTGCACCCAAATATGCCGAATCACTGCAAGCTTCATTGGATCGGCGATTTTTCTTAAGAGTCCAAAGTGCTAAAGACAACAATCTTTGGTAAACTATTCCTTTGAAACCATGATGCTAATAGACTCTTCATCTAATGATATGGGATCGTGTTGGGACCATCTACAATAACCTCTCTCAGTTTTTTCTATCTCGAAGGCGTTTTCCCGTGGTGATGAGTTTTAAATTGAGGGAAAAGTTGTCAGATGCAAGCAGTGTAAAGTTGTAAATGTTAGAGTAATAAGTTATTACACTTAATTAATATATCATATTTGCTAATTAATTAAGTCACTTATTCCTTTAGGTACTTAAGCTAAACTTAGGTACATTAACACTTGATTAATTATTAACTATGCACACTAGGGTTTCCTTTTAGATCAATATTAGGGTTGCATACATTGCTTTTATAAATAAAATCATCTTTTGTACTATCTGAATTCCTGAATAATATCAATTTGCACATTTCATGCAAATCTTTTCTCTTTTCTGATTTTCTCTTTTGTGGAAGGCTTTTTGGTTTGCATGTTTGATCTTGGTTTCTAACATGGTATCAGAGCCTTGGCATGCAACCACTTCTCAAATTCTGGAGAAAATCATTGTAGAGTTCATTCGGGGTTCCTCGAGGATATCATGCCTTGAGTTCATCTATGCGGCATTTTGGATCAAATCGGGCATTTCCATTGGATTCAGAGTGCTGAAAACAGTCAGGATTGACTTTCATTTTGAAGATTTTGGTCATCATTTGCCAAATTTGTCAGGGTTTCAAGCTCTGTAAATTTTTCCAAGCTCTAGAAGTAGCCTATTTTTTGGAGCATTTTTGGCACAAACGGAGGTCACCATCTCGTTTCCACTAGTCAAAAACCCTAAAAACACCCTTCGTTCTGTCAATTTTTGAGAAGTTTGTTTCTAAGGTAAAAACAAATTGCCAGGGAGGTCGTACGGCCTCCCCGACATGTGTTACGAGGCAAAAAAATAAAATTAAAAATTAAGAAAAGGTGTTTTTTTGGTATCTATGCCAACGCCTGTAGTAGAGATGGCTCTACCACTAGGTGGCCACTGGTCTGCCAGGGCCGCCGATGGCTGCCCCTCCAGCTTTGCCGCCTCCCAGCCAGCCCCCACGGGCTCCTTTTAGGTCTGCCTCGGTCACATGGAATACTGATGCCCTCCTCCAACCCCTAAGGGCTTCTACGCTTGCTGTCATGGTCATATGGGGGATGGAACGCTATGTGCCTCACCCCCGACTGAAAACAACCCCTACAGCGGTCATATGGCGAACCGAGGGCCTGTCCAATGACTGTCAAACTTTTTGCAGGGATGGGGCCTTTTTGTGGCAATGACCACATAGCCATCAAATTTTTTCCAGTGAGTTGATGACATCAGCATGACATCAGTGGCCATATGACCTCTTTTTCCCCCTCCTAACCCTAGTTTACCCTAAAGGAGCAGGTTTTTTCTTTTTGGCATAACTTGGGCATACAATATCGAAATTGGGCAAACAAGATATCACTGAAAAGCTAGTTCTGAGAACTTTCTATGATATAGTTTATTTTTCATTATTTTTATGTTTTACTACATGTATTTAAGTTTGAATTCATATATTTATTTTATGCTTCCGAGCTCATAATTTTTTGCCACGATCTCCAATTTTTGCTATCTTTGTAGTGTTGGAAAGGTATTGAGGAGCTCTATGTTTCTATCTATGCACTTTTTTATGTATTTGTACCAAGTTTATCATTATTATAGATTTGTCTCAATGGTTGTTTTAGAGATTACTTGGATGTTTTGGTAGTTGGGAGAGTGCACCTTGCATCTTTGATTTTAATTTCAGTATCACATTCATTCAATAATTTATTGTTGCTTCATAGATTCTAGGGTTGTTCCGGTTTGGAGTTTTTGAGTGTTTCATGGCATTGGGTCTACTGTTGCATTATTATGATTTCGATATGGTTTCTTGTAAACATAAGTATCTTTCCTTGCTTGTTAGATTGTGGTTCCAGTGTTACTCTACTGTGTTCTTTCAGTGCTTATTTGCAGCATGTCATCTCATTGTAGGGAGGTTTTGTCCCACTAGGTTTTCCTTCTCTACGTCATTATTGCATTTATAAATGGGTACCTGATCAGGCCTAGTTGTCGGGACTGATATTTACTTTCATGCATATTTTTCTAGTGTTTTAGCTTCCTCCTAATTTCATCTTAAGGGGGAGTGTTAGAGTAATAAGTTATTACACATAATAAATAATATCATATTGGTTAATTAATTAAGTCACTTATTCCTTTATGTACTTAAGCTAAACTTAGGCACATTAATAATTGATTAATTATTAACTGTGCACACTAGGGTTTCCTTTTAGGTCAACATTAGGGTTGCATAGAAAATCATCTTTTGTAATATCTGAATTTTGAATATATCAATTTGCACATCTTCATGCAAAACTTTGTTTTTGATTGTTTTTCTCTTATGTGGAAGGCCTTTTGGTTTGCATGTCTGATCTTGGTTTCTAATAGCAAAGTGGTCCAAATTTCATACTCGAACTCGTAGGACCAAATGAACTATTCCAACACGTTCACATGGGTACGTTTATGCTAGGTATGGTCCTCTTCTGCACCCAAATGCGTCGAATCACTCTGAGTTGTATTGGATCGATGATTTCTCTTAAGAGTCTAAAGTACTAATAGGAAGCAATCTTTGATAGAATATTCCTTGAAAACCTTGATTCTTACAAACTCTTTGTCTAGTGATATGGGATTGTGTTGGGACCATCTACAATAACCTCTCTCAGTTTTTTCTATCTTGAAGGCATTTTCCCATGGTGATGAGTTTTTAGTTGAGGGAAAAGTTGTCAAATACAAATGGTGTAAAGTTGCAAAGTGGTGTAACTTTTATTCTCAAACTCGTATGACCAAACACATTGTTCCAACACATCTGTATGGGTATGTTTACACTAGGTATGGTCCTCTTTTGCACCCAAATATACCAAATCACTTCGAGATGCATTGAACCGATGATTTCCCTTAAGATTCCAAAGTGCTAATGTCAATGAAATGTGGGGAAAGAAAGATTTAATGTTGGATCAAGATTCTGTAGGTCCTAGCTCTTGCATTAGAAAACTCTTACCCAATGAAATTGAATCAATTACATGGGAAATGAAATTCTCATGAACTTTTTACATTTTTATTTTTCGAAAAAGTGGCAAGCCACTGTAATTTTCTATATATAAATAGGATATATTACAAAACTAGGTTCAAACGAGCATACTAACAGGAAAGAACTAGGAAGAAGACCTTTGGTTGTAGCTTGATTAAGTACAAAAAGTTTTTTACATTATAAAAACATACCCTTTATACAATGCCAAACATTTGACCCTCATTTCAAAAAACATCACTGGATATAGATTATGCCTATACATAGCTATGACCTTTTTACATTGTTTCACATTTCAAATTTTTCCTATTTGAGGCATTTAGGGCATAGTCTTCCACAAGAGTAGTATGTTCGTGTTTTGGAGTGAAAATTACCTATTCAAACCATCAAGGTAGCATTTAAACTACATAAAATAGAAAATATGCTTAGAATGACCAATCTATATTATTGTAATTTGTCACATACCTCTCCGAAAGGATCATAGCTTCCTATTGTTGCAGCAGGTCCACAATCAATCGTGCCAGGAATGTCACAAAATTTGTCAAATGATAAATCTATATTGTCACAACAAAAAAGATGCTTAGACTAACAAATATATATTAATCTAAAAAACCTGAAGGATGATGAATTGGTAATGCAAACTATAAAATATTCTTTGAATAACCAATCTATATTATTGTAATCTATTGCATACCTCTTTGAAAGGATCAGAGCTGGCTATTGTTGCAGTAGGTCCATGATCAATCGTGCCAGGAATATCACAAAAAATTTCAAATGATAAATCTATATTTTCACAAAAAAATAGATGCTTAAGCATTGTACCTTCCATTCTTGAATATTCTATTCAAGTAAGCATGAAGGGTCATCTCTTTGCTTAAGAGTATCCAATATTGCTTCATGATCAACATTACTAAGTTTCCATAGTTTTTTTGTCTTTGGTTTGGCATGATGCTTCAAAAACTTATTATTTGTTGCTATAACAAGGTGTGAATACATGAGAATGGTTTTGTGTTTCTCGTAGTCTTCAAATGTAGGTATTCCATTCTTTCTAATAATGTATGTTCGCAACCAAGTTCCTACAACCACAACTGAACCTGTAGGATACTCGAACCCGTCATCATCTTCCATCGATTGTGTTAGCTTGTTTTTTACCCACACACATCGAGCCAACCAATATTCTGATCTCTCTTCATTCCCCTACGGTGCAACAACTACAAAAACATGTCCTCGATGTAGTAGATTTGAAAGCCGGTCGTAAAATCAAGTGAACTTTCCATTGTGTTACTTGTAATGGATATAGTTTGAGATAAAGGAGTTAGATATTGTGGAACCCATGTATCCAACTACTCACTTGACTCAGATTGATCCCACTCGTATTGAATACAACTCTAACCAAAACAAGCCAACTATCGTGTACAAATGGTCCATGTGGTTTCATCTAAGCTTCGAAACAAATGCATCTTTGAAGAATCTTTGATTGTATGACAATCCAATTTACCTCACATTGTACCCTCCTCAACCAACCAAAAAAATTTGTGCATTGTTGAATCAAGTGTCCCTCCTAGTTACAATGGTGAACTACACCAATCAACAATAGAAAGTGCATCAATAAATTTTTATCCTGAAATATTCAATTGCTCCTTAACTAGATCTCTCTTTACACATGCACCTGCTTCATCATACTCCACTTTCCCATGCCTAGCTTCAAAAAAACTCCAAATATTAGGTACACCTCTTTCTACATGCATTCTACTCAACCAATAAAAAATACGAGCATTCTTGAATTGACTTGTGGAGTTATCTAACCAAATTAGATGTCAGCTCAGTGCTATATCATGCTCTTGCAAGAACTCAAAAAAATTCTTGAAACAATGTTGGACATACTCAGATGAGTGAGATCTATCATCACTCATATAAAAATGATACTCTCTAATTATCTTTCAATCCTCCTCTGTACTATTAGGTGCATGTCTAAACATTTTGTGGACAAAAATAGCAATCTGAATGGAATTGTAATATTGAGATTGTACCTCGTTTTGTGGTTGCAATGTGTAGTTTTCAGCAAAATCAACAAGTGATATAATAGCGCCAATCAGAAAAGAGTCCTTACATATCCTGAATTGTTGATCCAACCACTAAGACCTATGACTATGCCTTGCATATTTGTAGAAAATATTATCCTTAAAATCTAAAATAAAATCAGCAACACTACATTCTTTTGTAACCAACTCTCATCTAGAACCTTCACCTCCACTCTGCAAAGTATAGTTGACTATCTCATATCTCTTTTTCTCAACAAGATTCATTCCAAATTCATGTTTGGAACCCTCATGAAAACATTGAACAAACTTTGACAAGCCACCACATTGTGAGCACTTCGCATTTAAACAATCATTTCTATAGAAAAAATAACCATCATCCCTAGAACATAAAAATAGATCTAGCAAGTCCATTGATGATTTTAGAAGATGCATTGCACCACACTCCTACAAAATTTCATTAGTATGCAAATTAGAACGGATATAGCATAATATTCCATGGTATATTGAAAACTCCACATGGTATTTGCAACAACAAGTATTATGAATCTTAAGAGGCACACAATAAAATGGCTTCAAACCTTCAAAAGTTCTTTACAAGATTTCTCTATTTGGATGTGTTTGAATAAAAAATTTGAACAACATTGTTTGGCTTGATTCCAAGAAATGTTTAGGATGCGGTGTATGGTCTCGACTGCCAATTCTTAACTTTAAAACATCCTTTGTATTGGGTGATACTCTAGAGTTATCATGCTGAAATTGCTGAATTTCTCATTTTACATTATCGGTTAGCTTCTTATCAACACGTGGAAGCCTCCCAGAAAAAGCCCATGTATCATTTTGAACAGGATCATCTATTCTTTCTCTTCTTGCAAGTGCTCTATCCAATTTTTTATGATTTAATTCAAAATCAATACAAGTTTGTTTCAAAAAGCAAGCCTTTTTCAATTGATGGATTACTAAGGTGGTTGCAATGACTCTCCGAGCAGCTCTCTTATCTATTTCCTTGCTATTTTTTCCAATAGACTTGAGAGCATTAACAATATTTTTGACAATAATAGAATTTTTTTTGGTCCTCTTGTTCACACAAATCTTCAATTTGGCTAGCAAAGGTCTCATCGTTTGCATATTTAGAAATTGTACAAAAAGTTGGCATTTCTCGATCAATTTCTTATCACTAAAATATTGGTTGAAAAGTATTCTAGCCCACAATCGAACTGTTCGTGTTGACCTCTTGCCTTCAAAATTGTTTATAATATTATCATCAATTTCAACTAACCATTTGGGGGTCCTTGAAGGTCTTGAATTTGGAATATGTCTTTCTTCCACACAAGGTTCTTCATTTCTCATGTAATTTGGTGAAACATAATTTACACTTTCTTCAATATTATGTTCAACATCTTTATTTCGAACATTTTCACCTTGAACATTTTCAATATCAATTTGAATAATTTCATTCCCAATTTCAATATCATGTTCAAAATCTTCAATTCCAGCATTTTCATTATCAATTTCAATATTTTCATTCCCAATTTCAATACCATGTTCAACATCTTCAATTCCAACATTTTCACCTTGAAAATTTTCAATATCAATTTGAACATTTTCATTCCAAATTTCAATATCATGTTCTACATTTTCACCTTGAACATATTCAATTTCCTCTTCACTTGAAAGACCATAGGGCTCAGGTTCACCAATATTTAACGTACCTTGTCTTTTCTTCCTATGACCTTCTTTATCTCTTTGTCTATATCCTTCAATCTGTTCTTTATCAGATTTCTCTTATGTTTTTGCTTCTGACGATTGCTTCTCCCCATTATACCAGATAAAATATTCTAAAACATCATTATGTATGAAAAAATTGAGTACAATATGCTCCAAAAAGTTTATCTTTGTCTCTTCATATGTGAAACCGTCCATTTGTTGCCTACAAAGTGTTGCAAATAGAATGTAGGTTCCATTGGAATGCACAAAAATGGCCCACATGGGGTTTTTCTATGATCCACAAATCCGATATCCGATATAATTGGATATCTGATTCGTAAAACATGTTTTTCAATGGTAAGATATTAGCTCTACACATAGAAGTTTCACAAATCGGATATCCAATTTTTACACACATAGACCTAAGGGTTAATGGTAGAGAATAGGAGAGAGGGAGGAGAGTGGGAAGGAGGGAGTGAGAGTGGGAGGGAGAGAGGGAGGGATAGGGAGAGAGAGGGAGAGGGAGAG
>CM021102.1:266453322-266566601 GCA_007115665.2 Sequoiadendron giganteum
AGAGAGAGAGAGAGAGAGAGAGAGGGGGTAGAATGAGAGTGTGACAGGGAGAGTGGGAGAGTGAGATGGAGAGAGAGAGAGAGAGGAGCTATTATGTGAGATACTTGAGAGAGATAGTGGTGGAGAGAGACAGAGGGAAAAAGATAATATTTAATCATTTTATATATTGGTAATATATATATATATATATTAAAATATTTATAGATTAACTAAAATATTGAAACAATATTTTAATATTATACATTTAATAATATATTATATATTAAATACATAATTTGGTAAGAGATTATCATAAATAGTATATTAAATATATTACACTATAAACTTTATTGGATATTATATATATTAAATTATAAACTTTATTGTATATTATATATATTAAATTATAAACTTTATTGTATTTTAAAATCATGTATTAAAGATTGTATAATTTTTTTAAAACTCATATCTAAAACGTATCATATATCAAATTCAAATCAGATATCGGATTTGAATCAGATATCCGATATGTTGAAACAAAATTTAATGCCTAGGGATTAGGTTCGGGATTTGGTTCGAGCTTGCCAATCCTAAAAAGTCAACACGTAAAACATGTTTAACAACTTACCTTTCTTTTCCAAAATTCACCCATGTGGCTGGGGACTTTTATTTTACCCAAAATTGATGAAACAAAAAGGGTTTGTAAAGGACCTTCTCAAATTTCTACCAATATAAATTATATTCTACTTAGAATCTAATAAATAATTATTATTTATTCTTTATTAGAATTATGACTAAAGTCCTAATTGATAGTCTGATAGAAAAATATATAGATTAATTTACAAAATCAATTACTTATTATTTCACAAAATCCCTATTTTTGAATTAATTTAATTCAAAAGGGAAATATTCTTCTACAAATCAAGTGATTTCTAAAATTATTGATTTTCTAAAATCTCACTCTCTTATCTTCTGAGTTTTGCTAATTTCATCTCCAAGTCACGTTTATTCTCCACCGTTGATTTAATTTATTAAATTAAATGTTTTCCACACATTTGGGGATTGTTTCCCTAACCCTAATTGAGAGTTGTCAAATTGAATCTTGACCATTGATTCTAGGAAATTTCTTAATATCTCATCTCGTTCGTCCGTTCAAGATTGCATTTTCTATAAAATGATTATCTTGGTCTCATTTTCGGGATCGATCATCACTTAATCTATTTTTAATATTTTGGCATCTTCATATCTTAGGCTTATATTACTATTTGCATAATAGAACCCACTAGGGTCCTTCATTTTTGGGTTTGGTTCGCCCAAGCAGAACCCAAGAGAACCTGGGCAGAACCCAAATAGGAACCCAGGCGAACCAAGACATAACCCACATGCCTAGGCATCCAAAAAGTGGTTTTTTGAGCATTTTTTTAATATTTTATGGAGTATGACTTTGACCCATGCCCAAGAGAACCCTAAAAGTGACCTCTAAATCACTCTAAACACCTTAACTACCTCATTCTTATTCATTTGTTTTGCAAACAAGCATTTTCATTCCAAGAGGCTGAGCTTTCATTTTTGCTTCTTGGATTGAAAGCGGACTGTGACACAACTTTCTTTTTTCAAAAATTGTTCTGCATCATTGTGGAGCTATATTAAGCTACCACTCTCAAGACCAATGTAACAATGATACAAAATAATGTTTGAGACTGCAAGAAGACATCAAAATGGCTAGTGTATTAAACAAATTCTTATGATTTTTCAAAATCATACAAATTGAACCCTTTTATCAATAGAGTTTGTATAACAAGCTACTACAATTCAAGTTATAGTTAGCATACTATAGGATTAAAAAAAAAAAGAATTTCGTAAAGTTTTGACCAAGTTAAGGTGGTCAGACATACGAGTTTTTATATTTTATAAAATTTGTAATAAAAAATTCATAATTAATCATTTATTTGAAAAAAAATTACAAAAAAATATGCGTCACATCCAGACATGAGTCCTCTACTTATATATAAAATATTATTAAAAAATATTATCATTTTATTATGGTTAGGGTGGTTAGACTGACACCTACTTCTTATTTTTTCCCTGAAATTTCCGTACTACTACATTGAAATTTCAAATTTTCACCAAGTAGATTTTTTTTTGCAAAACTTAACCTACTATTTTAGAAACTAAATTCAATTTTCCACAGATTCTATTCTTACATATTTTTAAAATAATATAGATAACTTATTCAAATTTTTATGTCAAGTTGCCCAACTATAATTTTCAAAATTTTCATTGACACTTAAGGGCCTGTTTTTTCCATGATGATCCTGCACATACCCAATGCTATTGCTAAATGATAAAATGCTTGATTTATTAATTTCTATTCTTGCAGAGTAAGTTTGCTCAAAGTTGGGATCATTTTCCTGTAGAAAGGGGTTGTATTTATAGATTCCCGACAACATATTTGTGAAGGGGCAACACAACAAAGGTCTAGATTTAATCTTGAGGATTCAATGGTGAAGGATGAAGGAGTTTGAGCTGATTATGGAGATTGTTCTTCCCCACAAAATCATTTAGCTAGATGATAGGAAGAATTGATGGAAGAAGATGAAGGATTTTCCTACAAATTTGTCTCTAATTTGTCTCAAAATTTGCCTATGAAGGTTGAGATGAATTAAATTAGACATTTCATATCTACTTTGGTAGGTGGATATGATTAGTTGTAGAATATATTTTTCAATTGAATATTTAGATTTATTCAATTTAGGAAAGAATATATTTAATTTAATAAAAAAAACTATAGAAGTCTATGTTTATTAAATAAATATGGAAGAAATAGAAGAAAATAATAATAATAGTTAAATAAAAACAAATTATTAATTTCTTTTTATTTAATTAAGAATGAATAATATAATAAAGATAGAAGAATTAAAAGTGAACTATATAAGTAAATATTTCTATCTATTTAATAGTAGAAGAATTAAAGGTTAATTAATCAAATAAATCATATTTAATTAATTAGATTATTTAGACCATTTTTAGGTGTATACATTTTGACCCTCTTTGAAGTGATGTGTTTATGCGTTGCTTCAAAGAAAATTTTGTTGCTGCTACTAGTATCGACGAATTGTTTTTAGATATGCTCCTGATGTTGATTTTTGTGTGATGATGGATATATGCGCCCTCAGGGGATAAGTTGATGAATTTTTGAATTTTTTGGATTTTTGGAAAATTTTCATTATTTTTCAAAAAAAATATGATTTTTTGATGATTTGATAAAGGTTTGATGACGAAATAATTTATCTCCTGACAAATATTTATGAAATTCCCTTATAATGAAGTATGAATTAATCCTTTAATAAATAATTTAAATAAATAATTCCACCTAAATCCCATTTAATCACTATATAAACAACTAAAAAGGGTGATTTAGAATTCATTTGTGCAATTGAAGTTTTGAAAATTTGAGAGAATGATTTTGAGGCTTTGGAGAAAAATTCCAATCCCCTACCACACTCATCATTTCGAGCGTGCGCATCGACACAACTACCCAACAACCTATGGACCTTCGGTATGTACCCGTGAACCTCCTTGTTTTTCGTGTATTTCAATTTTCATGCGTGTAATTCGGTTTTCCAAAATTTTGATTTTTTTAGCATGTAGATAGGCCATAGTAGCGCATAGATTTGATGTTATAGTGCATCCAATGTTTTAGTGTGTTGGTTATCTATTTTAATGCATTGATAAGATAAAATAGCACATTAGCAGTTTTAGTTCCTAGATCAGATTTTGTAGCACATAGACAGGCTAAAGTAGTGCACCAAATGATATAGTGTGTAGGGCAGATTTTGTAGCACATTTGTTAGATGAAATGGTGCATTCAGTAATTTTAGCGCATTGACCACCTGAAGTGGCATGTTGACCTGATGAAATGGCGCATTGAATGTTTTAGCGCTTTTAGCGCATGTTTTAGCACATTGAGCTGTTTTAATGGCACATTGAATATCATGGCACATCAAAACTCTTTTTTGGCACATCTAAGTCAAAATGATGTATTTTATCAATTATGTCGATGATTTTGTCAATTTTTTATGGTGTCAATTGTTGGTTTGATATGATTTATTATCATAGTAGAATAGATGATGTTTAACCTCATGATAGGTGACGAATAATTATAGTTTGATTGATCTACCTCATGATAAGCAAGGTTGATTTGATTAATTGACCTCATGATAGGAGAGGTACAATTTTTAAGATTGATGATTGACCTCATGATAGTCGAGGTTGATTGATGGTTTCTCATGGTATTCAAGAAAAGTGTCACTAGAGATATTTAGACTTGATAGGCTGATTGATGTTTGATTGTATATACAAAGATGACTAACTTTGAAAATTTTGTGATGATAGGAGGCATTGATGAACCTCTAGGTTTGTGAGAAATTTCATAGGACTTTCAATTTGATACCGCATCTAGTGCAGCCTAAGATAACAGTGATTATGTGTTGTGGTTTGTCCTATCTCTTATATATGCCCCAGATTAGGATTAATCAGGGTGTCCTGCAGCCCTAGCAGAGAGGTGTCATAGCGAGCATAATAACTTCTACCTTCCGACAGGCAAGATGACTGTCACTCCTGAGGATGTATGGCAGATTTTGAGGATTTTTTGTTGGTGACCTTGTGCTATATGATTCTATAGAGTAGGGTGGGATTGATGCTCTCTATAGAGTATTTCAAGATGGATCATATTAGTGGGTACGAGATTCCATGGCATGATATGGTGGACACTTATGCTACCCTGCCTTCTATTCTTGTTGGTTTTATTAGAGGGTTCCTTTGTCTTGATCGTAGGTCAAAGGGAATTTCTGTTGGTTGGGGTCATACATTGGAGAGTATGATTGTGCATGGTACTAGATATGAATGGGGTATATGTATGCTTGCCCATATTTATCATAATTTATATTCAGTTTTCTACCTCTTAGGTCACAATTTGTTTGTAGGGGTTACTTTATTATAGGTGTGGGCATGGGACCATATAGTTGTTACACATCCAATGATGGTGAGATAATGACCAGCCATGAGGCCATATGTGCACATTTATATAGGTCATCTTACTTAGCCTAGACTGGGTAAGTTAGAGCATTGGAGGAGAGTGTTGGATGATGTAGAGGTTGTCACTTGGTGGCCTTATCTAGACTACGAGCACTAGGATGATGATGATATTTAGATGCCTTATCTCTCTCAGTCATTGCTACTTTTTTTTCAGACTTATTGGGTGTTAGAGAGATTCTTATTTAGGAGGGTTCTTAGGTAGTATGGTATTGTACAGGGAATGCCCCGGGGTGTTTCCCACTATGGTCATCATTAGATAGATTCTATAGATTGGGGACCATGTATCTCATATGATGTTTTTGTTCAGGAGTACCAAGCTCTACAACCTTTAGTTTGGGATATTCATCTGAATATTACTGAGGTACCTATCATAATGGATTATGTAGAGTATCAGGATCTACAACCCTTTCCAAGGATTAATATTCTTGATGAGTTAGTGCCTTTACCTTTCAAGGAGGAGGGTAGTGATGATGAGGAGGGATATGATGATGGTGGTGATGATGGAGGAGGTGGTGGTGATGATGATAGTGGTGAGGAGGGAGATGATAGTGGTGGAGATTCAGGTGGAATTTTTAGATATGTGAGATTTTATGGAGCCTTGTAATAGGCCATCATTGGTAGCTCCTTTTGAGCAGTGTGTACATATTGGGGTACCATGACAACATCAACAGACTCAGATTGCAAGTTTATAGGTGCAGATGTTGACCATACAAGGGCAATTGGTATAGTCTTGACATTTGTAGGTTCAGACATAGGCCCAGGCTCATGCAAAATCTCTAGCTTAGGTACATGGATAGTTGGCAGCTACATAGGAACAAATTTCCTCATTGATAGCAGAGCGAGTTCCATCCAGATAGGTTGTAAAGTAAGCACAAACTACCGAAAAGAGGTTATAGAGATTGGCAGATGGTACCACCATAGCAGATTATATGAGATAGGTTCTCCATGTGGGTAGAGAGGCAGAGTTTTATAGAGGCCGATACCATGATGAAGTTCCCTTTGAGTGGAGAGTTAGTTATGCAGAGCCTCAATTCGATAGGACTCATTCCAGACCGTTAGTGTGGGAGTGACTCAGCCTCCATGAAGAGATCTGAGAGATCCTGGTACGTCTGGTGGTAGAGAAAATGGTCCAGAGATTCCTGCACCATCTAGAGGCAGCACCACATAGCTACATGATGTGATTTAATTATATTTGAGACATGATGTATACTCTAGTTTTATGATTCACAACCATTTTTGATGTTGTATCTCTTTATATTTTAGACATCATTGTATACTTGACATTATGATTTTTGTGATCTATGTGATATGCAGTGGATTGGTCAATTTATATGCATTCTATATGATTTTATGATGGATGCATTTAATTTCTCTGTTATATATGCTATGTGATGATCTATATGATAATTTTATTGATGCATTTAATGATCATGTGATATTCTATGATTTATGATGTTTTGTCTATGATGTTAAAATGTGATAACTTATAATGATGATTTATAGATGCATGATGTATGTATGGATCGATAGATGTATGATCATGTGTATATCTAAATTACATGATAATGTAAGCATATGCATGATTTTTGATGTGATGTTTCAATGATGTAGATATAAGAAATGGATGAACGAATGATGATAATAATTATACTTTTCATGTATACTTTATGATATAATCTATAGATGAATGAATATGCAACTAATATAGAGATTTTTTTTTTATAGTTTTTCTAATGAAATTTTATGATGTAATGATTTGAAAAATATGACATGATGCAAAATATATGATGGAATGTATGAATGATAAAATGCAATAATAATGATTTTTAATGTATTCCATGGAAATGATTAGCAACTATATGATAATGATGATGTTTTTGTTAATGTCAAGTATACTCAATCCATTAATAATGAAATTTAACATAGTTATGAATTGGTTACCCATCTTTGGAACAAAATACTCTCAAGTGTAATACTAACATAAATCCAATATAATGTAATCATGAAAAAGTACATATGCAAAAATTGTCACCTTAATAGTATTTTTATCATGTTTTTTATCATCATGGAGCCTTTAAAATGTTGAAAGTAGCTACAAGAATCGATGGTATGAGTTAGACCATGATGACCTAAGTACTAGTTTCATGATTTTTGATATTGCTAGTGAGCACAAGAATCTAGGTATAATTAGACCAAGATGATGTGAGCATTTCTTGCATAAACAGACAAGAATTGAATCAATATACTATGTAAATTTAGAATGTCATCAGTGATACTTTGTAAATCACATATCATGACAATTCACACAATAAATAATTAATTCACAAACAACGAACAAAGAAATTATCATCCTTCTTCCTAGCTTCTCTAGTTTAATAGATCATCGAGTTGCTTCAAAAAAATGATAACAATAATCAAAGTACAACACATTGAACATTCAATCATATAGCGATAAAATCACAATTCAAAAGAATACCACCCCCCTAAAGTTTGTCCTGATTTGATTCTGATTCCAGCTGTTTGAAATGAATTGTTGATTTCTTGAAATATTTTGTTGTTCGATGTATGGTCAACATTTGGTTTCATTTTGATCATTGTTTTTGATGTGTTTTCATATTGTTGTTTCCCTATTTGTTTAAGCTCATTTTTATTGCCCCTAGTGAGTTCAAGATTTTTCCCCCAAGCTAGGGTGAGACACGACCATGTTTCAATGATATGATATTAAATGGAAATGATGGCGAAAGTGAACGACCATGAAATGCCTCTAATAGATGGAACTACTGGTTTAAATCACAAGTAGTACCTATTTCAAGGTTTTCACTACATGTTTTTATTACACTTTTTCAGAGTTTATGAAATTTTTTTGTATTTTTTGTTTTTTCATTTTTTTGTATTTATTTCATTTTATTATTTTTATTTTGCATTTTTCTTTCACCAAGATGCCTGTTTGCTAGGTTTTCATCAAGACAACTATTTTTCTAGGACTTGAACCGTGCACTAGGTGATTCAAGTGAAGAAATTTTTGAGATGGATACTATTGATAGGTTTGTCAAACTGATCCCCTTCAGGTTTTGATAGTTAATAGGCTCCAAATCCATAGACTGATATGACAACAAAAGGACCTAGCCAGTTAGGTTCAAATTTCCCTTTCTTTTCTCTGTCCTATTGATTTCTAGGGTTTTCCTTTAGGACCAAGTCACCAACCTGAAAGACTCTAGGCTTTAACCTATGATTTTAGCTCATGGTCATTCTCTATTGGTATTCCTTTAAATTATTGACAACTTGTTGATGACATTAATCCAACAATTCCAATTCTTGGAGTCTAGAGACTCTATAATCCTCATCTAAAATAATTCCCTTTAGTGACACATGGAGTGATGGAATCTCAACCTCAATAGGCATGATTGCCTTTGATCCATATAGCAAGGCATATGGTGTAGCTCCTATAGGTGTTCTAATGCTAGTTCTGTATGCCCATAGAATAGGTTTTAGTTGATTGTTCCAATCACGTCCAACATCATTGAATATTGTTTTAGAATTTTCAAAATTGTTTTGTTGGAGGCCTCTGCTTGGCCATTTCCCTGAGGATAGTACAATGTTAAAATATGACGTTGGATGTGAAACCTTTCAAACAGTTCTTGGACATCCTGGTTTTTAAAAGGTCTACCATTGTTTGTGACAATGAACTGGGGTATTCCATACCAAAAAATGAGGTAATTTAGTATGAAAGATGAATTCTATTTTCCAATGATTGTTGTTAAAGGAACTACTTCTATCCACTTTGTAAAGTATTTATTTTTTGTGATTATGAACTTGTGTCCATTGGATGAAGATAGATTAATATTTCCTACCAGGTCTAGTCCCCACTGACAAAAAGGCCATTTTGAATTAAATGGGTGCAATTCCTGTGTTGGTGCATTGATTAGGTTACCATGTATCTGGCACTTCTGATACTTCTTAACAAACTGAAAGGATTCTTTCTCCATATTCGGCCAGTAATACCCCAAATGGAGGATTTTCTTTGCTAGAGTTAGTCTGCTTAAATGAGTTCCAAAAATACCTTCATGGACCTCACATAAATTTGTCTCAAATTCATTATGTTCTAGACACCGGAGAAGAGAACTATCTATACCTTGATGGTAAAGTATGTCGGCAATTAAGGTATGTCATGGAGTTTGGCGGATGGAGTTGTGTTTCTAGTTTTTAGAAAGATTGGGAGGAAGGATATTGTCTTTTAGATAAGCATAGGTCTTTCCATAGATGGAGGATTCAGCGTCATCTAAATGGCATATGGTTTGACATTCATGACTATCATAAGTAGGAGTAGACACTTGTTCCACCATAAACTCATAACAACCACATTTTTCTGGTAATTACAAAAGAGAAGCCATTGTCGACATAACATCTGTAGCTTTGTTTTCTTCCCTTGGAATTTGTTCAAACTTGATATTGAAAAATTACTTTTTGAGATCATCAATCAAATTCTCATATGGAATAAACATCTCATCTTTCATCTGATATTCATCATTTACTTGATAAATGACTAGTTGCGAATCTCCATATACTTGTAGCTCTATGATCTTCCATTCAATTGCTACCTTGATTCTAATGATTAGTGACTCATACTCAGATACATGAGTCTATAGGACCTTGGGATGGTGTTTCCTTGAGGTGTAACAAACAAGATTCTCAAACCACCCTCGTTGTGTGTATGACCCATCAAAATGAATCCTCCATTGTTGTGTTGTCATAGTAAGAATGTCTACATCAGGAAACTCAATTGTCATAGGATGATCATTGGTTAATGGAGCTTTGGCTAATTGATCAAAAATCACTTGACCTTTGATAGCTCTCCTATCCACATACTGAATATCAAATTCACTTAAAATCATGACCCACTTGGCTAGTCTCCCTGTTAAAGCAGCCTTGCTAGGTAGATATTTTAATGGATCAATCTTTTCTATGAGCCTAACTATGTGAGTAAACATGTAATGTCATAACTATTGGGTAGAAATACCACCACCAAACAAGCTTTCTTGATTAAGGCATAATTTATTTCATAGCCATTCAGAGTCCTACTCATATAGTAAACAACTTGTTCCTTTCCCTCAGGATCTTTTTGTGCTAATAGTGCTCCTAAAGAAATGTTTGTTGTTGCAATGTATAGTAACAATGCTCTCTCTTCTATAGGTGGAATGAGTATGGATGATGACATAAAATATTGTTAATTCTATTGAAATTTGTTTCACACCCTTGATCCCATTTGAACAAGACATTTTTATGTAACAAGTGATTCAATGGATGACTTTTGTTTGCTAATTGGGAGAGAAACCTCCTAATTGATTATAGTCTACCTTGTAGAGACCGTAGTTGATTTATATTCTTTGGTGGTGATATTTCCATTATAGCTTTGACCTTGGTGGGATTCACTTCAATACCCTTCTCTGAAACTATGTATCCTAGGAGTTTCACTGATGTAACACCAACGAAACATTTCTTAGGATTTAATCAAACCTTGAACTTCTCCAACCTTGTAAATATTTTTTCCAAGATCTTTATATGCCCTTCTCTATAATATGACTTCGCTAAGATATCATCCATGTAATCCTCCATAAAGTTATGCATCATGTCATGGAAGATGGTGGTCATTGCTCGCTGATATGTGGCCCCTACATTTTTTAGCCCAAAAGGCATGATGTTCCTGTAAAAATCTCCCCATGGACATGTGAATGCTGTTTTCTCCTAATCAGTTGGTGCTATATTGATTTGATTGTAGCCTGAGAAACCATCCATTATTGATAACATGGCATGTCCTGTTGTTAAGTCCACAATGATGTCAATGTTTGGTTAAGGGAAATCATCCTTTGGGCATGCTTTTTTGAGATCCCTAAAGTCAGTACATATTTTGATACTATTTTTTGGTTTAGATATAGGTACAATATTAGAAATCCACTTAGCATAATCGTTAGACCTGATGAATCCTACATCTAACAACTTTTTCAGCTCAGCCTTCACCATCATGGTGATATATGGATGCATTTTTCTTATTTTTTGCTTCATAGGTTTTATTCTATATGGTAGAGATAAATGATGCATTAGGAGATTTGGATCTAAACCTGGCATATTAGAGTATGGCCAAGAAAATTTAATGCTTCTATCCTCAAATAGATTGACAAATTCTAGCTTTTCTTGTTCAGTCATAGATGTCGCCAAATGTAAAGTTTTTTCTTTTTCTGTTTTGCCAATATTAATAGATTGTGTAGGCTCCACCAGTACTGGTGATCTTTCATGATAATTCTCTGGAAGGGTGTCAAATGTCCCATATTTTAGTGCCCTTGAGAGGTTTTCACCATTAGATGTGTTCTTTATTTTTACTTTTTCGAGATCTAATGCTGCCATTAAATGGTTTTCACCATTAGATCCATTATTCCTATTTTTAATTTTGCAACTGGAAGATTTGAAACCCTCCTGACTGAATGTGTTGTTATGATATTTATGATTAGAACTTTTTTCAGGTTCATCACAAAAAGGAAAATTAACAATAGCGACATCGTTCACAAAGCTGGGCACATTGATAGGTTCACTTGGTTCCCAGTCGATAAGTTCAAGATGTACTAGGGGTAAAAAGTCATCAGATTGACTAAGGTCGATGATAGTGAGGCTTCTAATAGTTATTTTTTTAGGGTTTTCAATTGTGATGTTGAGTTCTATGCTATTACTTTCCTCCAAGTCATCTAGCCCACTCGATATATGTCCATCCTCACTTGAGTCATCGATATTTTATGATGCAAATACAAGTGGTCTAGTCCCCAAGCTTTGTCCCTCTTCACATGTGGGTGCATAATATTTTATGACATGAATTTCTATGTCTATGTATGATACTTCAAATAAAATATCCCACTCATACTCATTGCAATCTACTTCAGAACTATCTCTCATTTGAAGGATTCTTTCAATAGATTGTTGAGTCATTTCCTATTTTTCTTCCTCCGTATAACCCAGTCCTATTTTGTCTTTTGACTAAAGTGTGAGGGGTTGAATGGGTTCTATGATGCCTTTATTTATTTTTCCAATAGGACTTTGTCCTTTGTACCCCATTTTCTCTAAGATAGATTTTCCTTTTCGATACTGATCTATCTTTATGTTGATATTTTCTGAAGTTGATGCTTCTTCATCTTTGTATAGCCTATTGAGGATGACCTTGTCTTTTGATTCGTCTTCTAGTGTACTTGCTTTTACAAATCTTTCATCCAAAATTTTGGTAGGTTTTGATTATTGGTGTGTTATTTTTGATGGCTTCCATATGATTTTGGAGATGGCAGCAACTATGAAAAGACATAGTGATTACCCAATGGAATATTCTCCCATTCCTTTGTAAGTTAACTAGATATTTTCTTGAAATTGTTGTGATAGAGTATTCAAGTGGCCCTAATTTTCTAATAAAGTGGAATCAACAACACTTGTGTATTTTGATTGCCCATTTCTCTCGACCTATTTAGATACAACGTTTAGTTGCTTTTCACCTTTTGATGAAGTATGAGTGCTTGCTTCTGTATTATGGGACAAAAAATTGTCTTGAGATGTTTCAAGTGTGTTACAATATTGGGGATTCTTGTAGTCACCTGATATAGTCACTTCTTGTCCATTCACTGGAAATTTTAAACAATGATGATAAGTTGAAGGCACTGCTTGCATTTCATGTCCATGGATTTCCCAAGAGTATATTATATGTTAGCTCAAGTTCTCTATTACTTGGAAAACAATATTCTTCACAATTGGTCCTACTTGAATAGGCAACGAGATTAATCCCTTGCAGGATATCTCTTCTTCATCATAGGCTTTTATTATTATTTTCCTTCTATCATCTATAGAATTATTAGAATAGCCTAGTGCATAGATCAATTTTAAAGTGCCAATGTTTAAACCAGATCCACCATGTACTAGGACACGTTTAACGTGGTGTTTATGGATTAAAATTTTGATATTTAGTGTTGCATTGTGTGGATGATTAAGTGATGCATTGTCGTGTTCAAAGAATGATAGACAATGAGGTGTGGTTAAATATCCCACCATAGCTTGAAATTGACAGACATCCAGATTATTGGGTACTATGGTGGCCACAAGAGCTTGTTCCAAAACCTCCTTATGGGATGCTAATATTTTAAGGAGTTCTAATATTGAGATTTGTGCTGGTATTTTCTGCAGTTGATCGATTATGTTGTATTTATTTGAAGGGGGAGTAGTGGTTTTAGATGCAAATCATTTCCATATTACCTTGGATTTCCCCCTTATTGTTATGTTGACTAGTTAGTAGTCTTGATTTTTCCTAATTTTTACTACATTGATCTGATTGTTGGATGTGTCTATGTTTGGGATCAGATATAATGGTATGATGTCACTGGTTCCAACGTTATCAACTTGTTTGTTAGAAAAAACATCACTCTCAACCATCAAAATACAAAATATTTTTCCATCTTAAACGTAGTTTATATTTTTACCTTTACCATTTGTAGAAGAAGGTTCTCCCTTTTCATAATTTGGTAAAGGATCCTTAATTGTAGTATGATCATTGTTCGTTTGATGTCCTTCTATGAATACCTTTTTACTATCAATAAAATCTTGGACTAGAGTTTTAACTACATACATTCATTTGTTTTGTGTCCTTTGTTTTTATGAAAGTTACAATAGTCTACATCATTCCACCAAGATGGTTTCACTTTTGGTTCGCAATTTCTTTCTTCAGGTAAGGTGATAAGCCCATTTGCAATAATTTATCTCATTGTTTATTCTAGTGTTTGTCCCTATGGTGTGAACCTTTGTTACTTTGATGATCTTTGGTATGATAACGGTTTTGATTCTCCATTGTTCAGATTTTTGTTTTGATTGACACTTTGATTGATGTTTTGGTCATTATTTTGATGTTTTGATTACAATAATTTTCCAAAGGACTGCCATCTTCCATTTATGTTCTTGCTTCATATATGTTATAGCCAGTCAAATATATTTCTGGCTAGTGTTAAAACCATAGATACCACCAAATTCTGGCATGCCTGTGTACCAATGTTATTGATAATTCACTAAGCAAGCTAGCATGGGAAAATATTTCCTGGTCAATGATGCATTTTTGATGGAATTTGTAAGAAAACTAGATGGAAACCCTGAAGTACGTTTTTCTCCTGAATCTGTATCCTTGGTATCAAAATTTTAGAGGTTTTATATTCAATTTGAAAGGTTTTCATATTTGAGGATTTGAGGCTATGAGAAAGCTCCTTTGAAACTTCCTAGGTATATGGAGGATTTAATGGTGTTTTTGGAAGTTTGTAGGTAGATGACCTTGGTCAATGTGAAATATATGAGCATGGGGAAGCAAGGTTATCCTTTCCTATTGGTTACTCCTTCTTTTACAAGAAAGAATAATCAAATAGCAAAGGGTGCTGAAAAATTCCTGAAAGAGTATAATCTCCAATATTTATTCATGAGGGAAGGTTTTGATAGCAAGGGTTTCTTGAAGCAAAATCTATACAAAGAAATTTCATACCAACATCAGCCTTCTATTGAATATTTCTGGGAGGATTGTGGAGATGAGAATGAGGTTTTAAAAAGTGATTACATGAGGTTAACCCTTAGACAAATTCAATTTTTTGGTCTTTCAATCCAAGTTCCTGAGAATGACACTAAATATTCAGTGGTTATTGAACTAGAATATGATAATATGTCATATAAGTCTCATCCTAAGATCTACTGGAGTTAGAATGAAAATTTTAACATGAATGTACAAGATACTCCAGTGTTAAAAAGAACTTGGGATTGGTTAAAAGGGAAATGGAGAGGAGCTACAAGTTCCAGTCAAGAACAAAAATCATCTCAGAGGAATGAATACAAATCCGCTCAAATTAATATAGTGAGTACATCATCAAAAATATTGGCTATTAAGTCCTCGAGCATGAACTCATAGTCTAGGGGTGATGGTGAAAAAACTGAGGAGAAAACTAAGTTGAAATCAATATGTCAACAAGATAGTGTATCTACCCCAATCTCTAACATGAATATCAATGAAGAAAAACCTATGTCAAAAGATTCAGATGCCATTTTCCAGTAGATTGTTGAAGATAATAGCTTTCCCCTTTTATCTGAAGTACCTTTTTCCCCAGGAGAGAATACATCTATCCTCCCTATTGAATCAAAGTAATTTGTACATGGAAATGAATATGTTGTCTTGGTAGAAGCTTCCCTAGTTTGGTTGAAAAAGGTTGTGGAGAAGAAAATACACTCCTACGAAAACAGTTGGAATGGACACAGTTGCAAAATTATTTTAGTCTACATCAAGATCGAAGAAGGCCCAAAAAATGTCAAGAATGTTGACTAATACTACCTCTGGAAATCAAATACTAGATATTGCAGCCCCCATGAAGGACTTGAACGATGATGAGATAACTAAAGATGATTACAAGATCACACATATTGATATGGGACCTCAAACATTAGAAGGTGATGTGGATCATGCTAATTATTCAGTTAATGCTTTGATTAAGCGTGTAAAGGAAGAAAGGAAAGAAAAGGTTAATTTGCAATCACAAATTCTTGATCTAAATAATTTCATTTCTTCTTTGGTTCTCTCTACTATATCCAATGAAGCCTCTAGTTCTTAGAGAGTAGATATTGATGCATCTTCTATGCAATCAATTAGGGAAAATCTTGGTTGTTCTAAAGATGTCGATGATTGGGTAGATGAAATGTCTAAGGAGATTGCTCCTTTTATCAATAAGTCTATGATTTTTTATACCCAGGTTGTTAAGAAGAGAAAATAATTGATATCAGAGTAAAGATAGGTCCAGACACATCAAACCAGCCTCTATGTTCTCTCTCAAGAGATAAAATAATTGATTTCCATGGATTAGATAAAGTTGGTTATTGAATAGATTGTGAATGATCCTAAGGAACTAGAATCTTCTTGGTCCAATTCAATTGATTGGAAATTGGGTGTTTATGATAAGCTAGTAAATGAGATCTACGAAGTCCTCAAAATATTTTTGGATATGCTAGTGGATATTAAGGGAAACTATCATGACTTGAAGGTTGATATCACCAATGAATTTGATGAGAATATTCTAGATATAAGGGAGGTTTACCTAAATTTTAAAGAGGTATTCAACAAAGAGATAGTATATCCTACCACTTCAACCAAGGAATCTCTTGTAAAACTCAGAATACTACAAGTCTACCTTGATTCTTTTAAAATTGAACTGAACAAGAGATCTAAAACTTGGGTTGAATCTGAAGCTGCTTTATCCAAGATGATAATTGGACTACAAATCAATGTGACCCTGGGAATTAATTAAATACTTTTTATTTTTTCCAAGTACATAGATTACAAGGCCAAGACGAAGGTACAAGAGGATTCCTCACAAAAGGAAGCAATCATTTATATAGAAGATGAAGAGGCATAAGCAAGAATAATTGATGTTGATTATTTTTAAATATTTCATGATACTTTAGTTTATCTTAGCTCTTTCTAAGTTTAAGACTTATTTTATTTGGTAAGGTCACTTTCAATAAATTTTACCTAAGACAATTGGTTATGCTTTAAATAGGGGATTAGCTGATAGTGTTGGAATCTTTTGGGCGAACTTTGATTTTCTCATTAGAGAAAAAAATTTGTTATCTGGATTTACTATTTTTGATATTCTGATATAGAAAAATCTGGTAGAGTTTTTTCATTCATAATATTTGACTTCTGGTGTATTAATCATTTCTTCTTATGTTGAATATTCTGCTATGATTGATCTATTATTGGAATGGTTTGCACTTTGAATTTGTTGCATCACTATTGTATGATTTATTTGTTAATGAAGATGTTGTGGTGATTTTGGTTCTATATTAGGTTGTGGATTATTCCAATTTTGTTGCATGAAATATTTTAATATCTTTAAAGCTTTCTGGTTAAAAGCCCCTTTGTTTACTTTCTTTCTGGTTAAAATCATCTCTCTAGTTAAAATTTATTCTTTGGATATAAAATGAAGGTAGCTACCACCTTTTAGAATAAGTAGAGAATCAATTTGAAAGTTATATCATTATTGATTCAACTGTGGTTACATTTGTCACCTTTACTGGGCATGAGAATACAGAGTTAGGTGATAAATCTATCAACCAGACAAAATTTGGTGACTCCGATGGGGATAACTCAGAATAAATATTTTTTTTAGATGAATTTCTCGATGGTTAATAGTAATGGTTCTAAAGAAGCATTTTTCTCCTATTCTTTAGCCTAACGTAGATTGGTTGGTTGGTGATCAAGAAGATATAGTTACTAGTCTTAGATTGCTTTCTTGGAAACAAAGGAGAAATAACCATCAATATCATAGAGTTAACGAAGTGTTGGAAGAACAAGAGGAACTTAGAGATATTATCAATAAAATTCTATGCACTTTGAGAATTCTCAAGAGATTATGTTTGTAGAAGATATCCCACCTCCAGCTAGAAGACTAAGAGATTTGTCTACACAAGTCCCTAGAAATTAGGTAAAGAATACGTGAAACCCTCCTCAAAATCATTAATAAACAAAATTTGGCAACTCTACAAGCCTATTTGTCTTGTTTAAACTTGGCTTCTAAAAGGTATACTAGGAGTGATAAGAAGAAAGGGGTTTTAGATAAATATTTTGAGTTCTTGCAAACTGTTGATTTCTCATACTTTCCTCCCACTTGAAAGGTTAGGTCCACCAGTAGGCCATCTTCCTCTCCTCCCCCTAAAGCTATTGTGTCTGGGGTTTTGAAGATATACTATCAAAGTCTTATTTTGTGTGGTACAAATCATCCTACGTAAATAAAATTTCCCTTGATTATGGCACAACTAGTCCCATGGGGGCCATCATACATCCTCTAACCTTTGGAGTGAATTCAAAAATCCATGATTTTCCATGGTTGCCATAGGTTAAATCAACTCCATAGATTAAGTAATCTTTTGGAGTATTGAGGTTAGTTTCTCAACCTTAGCTTTATATTGATTCATCTTTTTCTCTTGATCATACTTCTCAATGAGAGAATCCAATGCTACTTGTGCATCCTCCTTAGTAGATTCATGAGTCCTCTTTCCAAGTTATACCTTAGTGATTGAGTAATTTGAGATGTCAATATGTTTTGCTACCTTGCTAGGAGGAGGTTGTTCCACCTTTGCATACTTATTGCATGTTTTTTCCACCAACACCCAAGAAAGATTCTTCATCTTCTTTGTTGATTTTGTCTTTTCTAGCACTAGTTGAACAAAATAAAATTCATCTAGGGAGATGAATTTATTCTTTCTCTTTGGTGTTTGGCTCTGCAACCAAGGTGGAAGAGGAGAATAACTCCCTTTAGGTAATGTATTCATAGATTGAGAGGCTAGATCTGCAATCATAAAATTTATAGTAAAAATTAGAGGGGTGTTAGTCAAAATGGCTCCTAGGGTCTCCACACTTGTTACATTTTACATACATTCAGTAATCAGTTTATCTAGATTTGAAAAAGAAGTTATATCATAGGAGGGAGAAGATGGAATTGGAATACTAGAAGTATAATCAAACACATCTCCAAACTCATTCCTAGGGCTATCAAAAATAGATCCTGATGTTGCGGATGAATGAATGGAATGAATAGTGGGAGTACGTGTAATAAAAAAAAAACATTAGAAAAAATTGTGGCTAATGGAAATGGTCTCTCAATAGTTGTAGAACTAGGAGTAGGGGTAGGCACAAAATTAGTAATGGGAGAAAAATTAATAGGGCATCCTCTAGAATGTTCTCTTGAGAGGAAATTTCTACTTCCTCATGTTTTCCTTATTCCTCTTCATGTTCTTCTTCTATTGTAGCAGATGGCCCCTCAATGGTTTGAGTTTTACTCCCCTTTACAAAATATTTAATCCTTAGTTTCAGATCCTTGCGAGAACTAGGCACATCTCCCTTTTTCTTTTTTCTTATTTTGGCCTTCTTACTTGCAAGTTCCTTAGATTTGTCCTCCTCTAACCTAGTATCAAAGTGTTTCAACTATATCCCCTTTTCTTGTTACCAAACATTTGTTTTGCAAGGATAGGTTGAAATATTACGCTGTTTGATATGACTTCCTTTTGGGACCATTGGATTGAAGGTAGAGATCTTGGAATATTATTCCTTGCATAGAATGGGTCAAGGTTGTCTTCATCATCATCCATTCCCTTTCTAATATTGGAAAGATCAAGATTATCAATGTGTTCTAAGGTTAGGTAACAGTAATCTAGTTTACTTATCCACTCCTCTATCCTTCAACCAACCAATACATCTTCAATCTAGTGTACATGGGTGTAGGATTTAAGGATTAAAGTGTGTGTCTACTACAAGTACAAACTCAAGATCATGGGTTTTTTTTTTTGAGTGCAGTCACACTAAATTTTAGTGCTACTACATGTTGAAGATCAAATATATGCAAGGGTGGATAAATTCTCCACACTTGCATGAGGAAAAAAATTTCAAGTACAAGGTCGGCAAATTTTTCTGACCCTACATGGGAAAAAATTGACAAAGTGTTCGGGTGCAAAAATTCTCTACCCATACACTTGACATTTGGGTCTAAGTGCATAGTTGACAAAATTTCTTAAGCTTGCACTTGATCAAAAGTTGGTATAAATTCATATGCATAAGTAGAAAAGATTACCACTCATACATATGAGTTAATAGGGGTTTATTTTAGACTAGAGCCATGAATTTTATTGACTCTACATATCATAAAGCCTTTAAAATTTATGTATTATCGATACAAAAATTTGACTTAACATATTAATTTGAAATAAAATAAGGCATAAATGCAGATCTTTACCAATGTTGTTGGAAACTTTAGTAACATTCGATACAAATAAGTAGATAAATTATTTGTATATGCATATGAAGCCGAGGGTTTGATTTTAATAGATAACACAGAGGATGAAAGATGGGTTTCAAAACCCAACCATCCTACCATTCGTATCAAATGGCATGGGTAAAAATCATGGACCCATAGGAAAGATACAGGGTTTCAAAAATCCAAATTAAGGGAAAACCTAAACTGGTTTTAAGAAAATGCTATGGTGAGAATGGAAAGATAGAAAAACATGTAAAAACTAAAGCACATAAAATCACAAAATAGCAAATAAAATGAACACAACCAAAAATGTTTGAACAATGGTTCAAAAACCCTAGAAATATATGCTCAAATATGTGTAATAATGTTTTCCAAATGATCATAGGTAGCCAAATGAAGACACGAAGGAAGGTAGAGGGAAAAAAATAAATTAAAATGAAAAATAAAAAAAATTAGATCCTATTAAAAAAACCCTTAAAAATAAATTAAGTCTCTTCTTTAATGACACTTGTGTGAAGGTTGAGTTGTCAAGGCGAAAAAAATCAATGATATGGACTTTTTTAGGGGCTTGGTAAAATAAATTTAGGGGCGCTGAAATTTATGGCTACTAAATATTTCATTTTTTCATTGAGTTTGAAAGGGTTCTGAAATTAAATTCTCCTACATGAGCAAGAAAACTTCTAACCCCAAAAATGAAAATTTTGAAACTTTCTCCTTTTTGAAAATTTTGAAAAATAGAAAGAGATCAGTGCTCAAAATGATTTTTTGAGGATCAATCCCACACATGAGGGAAAGTATGAATTTCCTCTTTTTGTGTGCTTAGACAATGTAGGTTACACAACAAACAAGTTTTGTAGGGTTTATCCCATGAATTGAGCATAACTAATTTTAAGGATAACAATATTCATAACATCTCATGAATTAATTTAACCATTAGTTAAATGATAAAACCATTCCTCAAAATATATTTAAGACTCAAAAAATAACCTTATGGAAACATTTACATGTTGCATGCCTAATACCCCACATGGAGTAGAGAAATACATTAAATGTTTGTTAATAGACACAATTCCATCACCTCAAAATTTTAGAATATTCTTCCTAGAACCTTTAGGTAGGTTATGGAATTGATCTCCAAGAGCTAAAGGCCTTATGAATGCCCCCATGGTATAGGAGGTGGTTCATTTTCAATATTTTGAGAAAAATAAAAGGTTATAGGAACAATGGTTTTGTGGAATATGTGGGCTTAATAAGTAGGAGAAAAATTTGTATTCTAGGGAGGTGAAGAAGGTTTTCCTCTATATTCAAATCTTCTAGAAGGGATTAGAAAACCAAAAAAATTACGTTCTTTGAATTAATTTAAATATTGAATCAGTGACATCTCTACTATATGCACTTCTAGTAGGTCATATTGACCTCAATGTAGTTGAAAATTGATATATAAGGGATAATTATTTAAAATCAATTCCTCCTGGTATTAGCTGTTGTTAGTGTAGTGAAGGGGGATTCATCTCCCTTGGGACTCTAGGACATGGGAAAGACCCAAGGAATTAATTTTTCTAAACTACCTCAGGTTGTTTGACATATGTTTTAGAAACTAGGTGAGCCAGCCATAGAGGTTTCAAACTATAGACCAAACAACTCATTGTCTAAGGAAGGTAGTGTGGAAACCAAAATCCAGAGTGGTGCAATTGCATCTCAAGGATGTGTTGGTGTTCTTTATGGATATGGATCTAGAAAATAAACTTGTAGAAACACAAATAGCCTAATAATGACTCGAGTAACAAATTTTTATAGTTTGATAAGGAAATTATAGAAAATAGAAAGTACAAAAAGAAAAATATTGGAAACTACTCTAATGCAGAAATGATAAAGAAAGGTAAGGAAAAGGTACCACTCCACCCATGCTTCGATTCTTCAACTCCAACTCCAAAAGGATGAACCAACACTTTCACACAAGAAAATGGGGAAAATTTTAGGTTGTGTTTAAAGGTATACCGTAGTTAGACCCCCGCTTTGGTCTTCCCACCTCCATGGACAACCAGATATGCAACAAGATAGAAAATTTGATAAAGAAGAGAATAGAAACTATACTATCAAATAGAGTGCAAAGATACCCTAAATGCTACTCTATAAGATGCAATGATGCAAATGTAATATAACAAGAGAAATATCACCTTTGGTCCTACTAGTGCTCAAGGATGTCAGGAAGATATGACACCACACTACTCAAGAATGGAGCTTTTTCAACCTATAAATATGGTGTAGTTGAAACAAGAATGCTTTAGAAGCCAAGTAAAGAGTAAGAATCACCAATAAGAGAGCAAGAGAGAGAATGATAGAATGACATGTAAGAGTGAAGAAGTAAGTTTGAATTACCAAAATGGATATAATAGGTCATTTTTTATCGATCAAGGGAGGAGAAAAGATGTTACCTTCATAGCCAACTAAATATGTAATAGTTCTATAGATTCTAGAGGTAGAAATCCTATTAGGATGTAAGCGTGAAGTGTGGAAATTCACCAAACATGAGCACATCCTCAATAGAAATTTCTCCACTAACATAAAAATACAAGGCCACACAAAAGGAATAAGATGATGATAGTGGGTTTAAACCATACAACTTATATTTTCTAAAGTAAAGTTAATATAAATGGGTAATTTGCATAGGGTGAAAGTTCGTTCCATTACATTTTTCTCCCACTTTAGCGAGAATACGTGTCAGTGTGAATGCAAGATAAAGTAGAAAGAGATTGAAGAGAATATACCAATATTGTCAAGGAAGAAGATATTCAATCCAATGCAACTAAATATGAAGAGAGGATAAAATGCTACACAAGTTCTTGATCTTGCCAAGTGATGAAAGAGAGGAGGATCCATAGGTTCTTGATCCTACAAAGCAAGTTGTGATCTCACCACAAATATTTTAGAATGTAATCAAAATATGTTAGGCGAAAAATCATAAGATTCATATTCATAAGGCACACAAGATGGCATGATAAGACACAACTTGATGAGATACACTGAATAGATAAGCCTATGACTGCTACAAACTCTGTTGCGGGACAATCACAAAAAAGGCGGGTCTAGTTAGGCTACCCCCAAGCTAGACAAAAGGATATATGATGTCTAATACCAAGACATAGTGACATCAAATATAAAATAAAACACACGAAGTTTTCAAAATACCAGACAATTCAATTCAAGGATAATTTTTAAGTGGATTCCTTTGGTAGAAAACCCTTCAAGACACAGAGGGGTCTATTCAAAGGAACAATCCAATTGAAAGATGCAAAATTTTCCAAAAGTTATTATATTGTCAAGGAATCCTTATGAGATATCCTTTCTTCAATAAATCTATTGGAAAGAATGTTCCTTTTCAAATGAAAATTTTGAGACTCTTTCATTTTATAAAAGGTGTTCTATTTTCAAAGGAAAGTTTTCAGTTCCTTTCACATACAAGATCCTTTCCAAAAGAATTTTTTCTCTAGAAGTCTTGAGAGAATGGAATGTTTTTGAAAATGAGAAATTTCAATAAGGGGTTCTTTTGTCAAGGAATTCATTGTAAAGAAAAATTTGACACCAAGGAATCCTTTTTGAAAGAAATCACCAAAATTGAAAATTAGAACATCATGGTAGCCCCCTTAAGATGGTGTGTGATACATGAAGGAGCACATAACATCCTAAAGAAAGAAAGGAGAGGAAAATATGTTGTGGAACACAACACATAATGAGATGTATTTTGCGGTATGTTGTCACAAACACATGAGGGACAACACATAAGAGCCACAACATCAAGAAGTAGATAGAGACGAAGAAATCAAGAGAGACAAGGGGATCTAAAAGTTCAAGGTCAAATATATTCATAGATACAAATAGATACAATAAATTGTATCATGAATGGTCATTAATTGATGAAGTACTCGAATTGTGAAGAGCACATGAAGATTAAAAAAAAGTAAAAATTGGGTCAAAATGGAAGAGGGCCTAACTGTCCCCAATTCTTTGCATCATCCCCAATATCGAAAAACAATTTCACAACATATAGAAGAATGATGATACACGTAGAAGAATTTCATGACATTTTTCTTGCACTTGTATCTAAGCACCTACAAGGACAACAAAAAGAAAAGTATGGGGGAACACAAACACAAAAAAACCAATCTACAAATAAAGAAGAGGTACCACCCTACTCTTCATCGACCAATGGGTCATCCTGCTGCTATTATAGATCATTATAGGGGGAGGGAAAATTGGCCTAAAAGGGTAGGATAGAAATGGTAGTACCCTATGACTTGCCTATGACAAGGGCTTAGGAAGAAGGCCCCTCAAGGTATTCTTCACTGAGCTGATGTGAGGAAAAAGTCACCAATCTTATAAATATTAAAGAAAGAGCCAAGATACCATCCATCAAATTAAACATGCACTTCATGAGAGTTCCATGTGTCAATGGATTGGGATAAGAAGGAGATGCTTGAGATCCACCAGAAACCTCATTAAGAGGGGTAGTGAAAAAATCAAGGGATGTAGGAGTCGCATCCATCACAAGGAAGATACAAGCCAATATAGAACCTAATTCTGAAGAAGGTGAGCCCTTCTTCTAACCTCCACTTGCAACAAGATCATCCTCCAACTTATGCTTTAGTGGACGATGCAAAATCACCACAAAATAATTAGAAGCCAAGGAGGAAGGAGAAAAAGCTATAATAGACAACACCATGTTGTTTTTCATATCTGTGGGCTAAGGAAAGGGATGAATGTCTAGGAGGGACATCAAAAGAGAGGACTCCATAGACAGAGCATTTAAAACCTCTATCCTTTTGGGGTGAGGATCCTTAGAGCCTATCAGAGGATATAGAAGCATTACAAAGGTGATTGGAATAGGTAAAAACACAATAGAGGAAGAAAAAATAGTATAATAAGACAAAAAATAAGGGCCACTATCTCCCACATAATCTTTTACAAGGTTGCATGTTCAGAAACAATAGCCTTTTGCCTATGCTTGCACTCACATGCAAGCCAATTATGTCGACAACAGGCATTAGAAGATGCATCCTAAGAAGAGACCAAAGGCTTCTACTCAATCATAGGAGTGTCCTTCACAAATATGGCCAGTGGAAGGGTAGGCTTCTTGGTAGGAGTAGGAGGAGGAAGCACAAGGGTGAAAGAAACCACAAAAAGAGGAATGAAAATAGGTACCTCAGTGGCGAGCCTCCTCCTATTCTCTACCTCAGGGGCCAGTAGAGGAACCACTGGAGGCCACAAAGGTTGAGACATAGGAGGAGCCCCATGAGGAAATTTCTCCTTGCCATAGACAATGGGCCTAGGATTCATGGGAAAGAAAGGAATCTCAAAGACCCATTTCTTCTCTTTTCTCCATGTGAGCATTGTTGTGCCGTAAGCTCACATGTGTCATTTGGAACAGGGAACCTCCCTTTCCTTTGCCTTGTCAGGTCATTTTTTCACCACCTCATTTTGGATGCCCCTGTTTTGGTGTCCCAAATGGTCAGTGAGCCTCAAAGTGTCATATTAGGTTGACCATGTTTTTCCCTAACAAAATTTTGTAAGTCCCAGGTCCCCGCGGAGTTCCCTTATCAGTTTTCCTTTGCAAAGTGTCCTTGGGGCCCTTTGGGTCCATAATGGCAGATTTCCTTGGTGAATTTTCCCTTCGTGAATAGTCATCTTCCACTAGAGTTCTGCCTACTAGACCTCGAGATCCTCTTTCCTAGTGGTTTTCCGCCTAACATTTCAAATGGCTATCAACTCATGTCTTCTTGAGCTCTAGAATCCAGCCTGCCTATAGTCATTTCTAAATTTCAAATTCACCAACTTCCTGGTCTTTGTACACTCATTTGTTGAAGGCATTAAATGCCTTTAAAATCTATAAATAAACGAGTTTTACCTATCATTTTAACATGATAGATTAGTCAGAGTGATCAGAGCAAGAAGAGAATATTTGTTGCATGTTGCCCTCGAGCCTGTTGCCTCTATTTGTTGGTCCTTCACATCTATCAATGGTTTCATCATCCTCATTCATCGGGTTCTAATAGTAGGTTTACTATCCACCCCTCACTTTATGCTTCCTTTGATTTTGAGGATATATAATGGATAAAAGAGATGGGAAATGAATACGTTTGATAGTGAAAAATGGGGCGTTTAAAACCCATGTAGTTGAATCTCTAGATAACCCTCATAATCACCCATGTATTGAGATAAGAACTTCATCTCCTCGATGTTGTTCTTTGGGCAGAGCACCAGTGCTCTCCAGGCTAGGGACTTCTCTTTTCTACCATCCAAACATGAAAATTGGACAACTTAAAATGGTGATGTGCCCTCTCGGGTCCGCCATCTCAGATCTCCCCTACCTTTCCACCGTTTTCACTTTCTAAAATTTTCTCACTGACTGCTACCATGCTTTCAAATCCCACTCCTGTGGGATTCAATCTCTTGGATGTTGCCCATCATTCATCTTCCCAAAACAACATTCTTACTCTGTCTATCCAGCCTCTAGACCCCATCGCTTTGTTCACTACTTATCATGGAAGTGAAACAACCTTGCCAAATGCCCTTCGGGTCCCGGTTCGCGAACCTCCATCCACAGATTGCCGTGGTGACACCATCATATTGAACGGATTTTAGGATACTTCTTTCCAGCCTTCGGGCCTTGATCATCTTTCAGTCAGGTGAATAAAATGATAAAACTTGTCCCAACGTTTGTTTGGTTCCCACCGCCAAACTTCCACCGTCAAGACTCTATCCTGTCAAAGCCACTGTAAAAGGGAAACCTTTCCTCACTTTCCCATACTTCGAGACCCGATACCCTGATTTCAGATGGAACTCAACAAAGAAAAAATATAGGCTAGACCCTCCATCGGGCTTGCACCATTAGAATTCTTTTGGTAGGTTTCCACTCGCTTCCTTCCATTTTGAAATGACAATCCTCAAGTGGCTTGCCACATTCCGCAACCTGAACAACTTAAGCTATCGTAAATTTGAGCCAAGCACCTTTCAAACTCATGGGTCTCAGCTAGTGGAACTCCATCCCTGGGATGCCACCTCACCATGGCTGTTCCAAACATAAAACTCTAGATGGCTTGCCCTCCTCTTGACTCTGATCACCTAGAAGATGACTTGAATTTCTCCTAATCCAAAAATGAGCTTTGACCCACATATTGCAATTTGATGCTCTTCCCCATGAAATTTTCAAATCCTTGAATCTAAAGATGGAATAAATCATATGGATTACCCAGCCTTGTTCACCCTTTCAAAACAACATTCTAGCCAGGGAAATCCAACCTCTAGGGTCCAGACCATCCAAACTCCCTCTAGTAAACTGCTAATGGCAATTTAGACTAAATATTAAATCTTTGAATGATGAATTATCCAATCTAACTCTATTTTCAGGGATTTGGCCAACCTTTTGTGTTTTCATGCTTTATTATGCTCACCTTTCCTTTGTGTGAGAATATACAGAATCGGGTGCAGGACCCTCAGGGGCAGTTGTAGAGAAAGACAAAGGGAAGAAAATAGAAAAAGCTCCTTGTAGAAAAGAAGACAAAGACCAAATGAAATACGAGTTCCAAGGTGAACTATTGCAATCTAATGTCACCACATATTGGAAATAGGTCTTTGACACCAACATAGGACATGTGGACATTGAAAAATTCACACAAAGAGTCAGGATCAGCCCTAATATAGAGAACACAAGATTGATCAGAAGCAATGGGATTGCCAAAGCTACAGGTTTCCCTCCCTCTCTTGTCGCCCCCAAACTAGTGATGGCTTGTAGGGAGGCATACCAACTAAAAACTAGAATAATAGTGGACAAGGATGAAAATGTGTTGGCTGACATGTTAGCCAAAGCAATATCAAAGCCCTTTCATATCCCTACCATCGGGGAGATGGAATCGCCAACTATAGAGGAGTGCAAGGCAATGTGGGATGAAGACCCAATTAAATGTAAGAAGCTTGTAAATCAACATTGGCTCAAGGAGAAGAGGGGTAGCACTGCAAAGGGTCCCCAGGAGCTCTTTCAAAGTGATTTCTATGAAGACTATCATGACTTGGTAACCCTGCTAAGTAGAGTGATGGACCTCCCTACGATGACCTAGTTTCAAGAATGGATGGTCTACTTTATTGAGCTAATTCTGCATGGAGAAGAGGATACCACATTTTAATGGGGTGGAATAATCAACGATCACTTTCATGAGAAGTTCATGGCTATCAAAAAGACCTCCAATTTCTACATGAAATATTACCTGGTGTACTCATTGTCCGAACGGAGGCAATACATTGGTTTTTTTAGAGCTCGGGATGAAGAACCTAGCAGGGAGCTGAAGGACTATGATAGGTACCCTCAACTACAATTCAAGAATTTTAAGAAAGAATACTGCAAGGTAAATGATTATTTTATAGGTTATATAGATAGGTTGCTCAGGGGTGACTTTGACAGGAGATTCACCCATAGTGCTCAGGATTTCTTCAAATTAATGATTTCTTGTTCATTCAGTACCTAGAATTTATGTACATCTGCACTCAAGGTTTCTTGAAAAGACCAAACAATATTCCCCCGGTATCGCAATGATTGAATAATATTGTTGGATATTTCTCAACAACTATGACATGTGCACACCTTCTTAGGCAAAAAACATGTCACAAGGATTTCTTACCTCTTTTCTTTTGGACAAGGGATGTATGAACTCTATACCTCCAAATATGCCCAAAATGCAGAAAAGGAATTGGCCTAGTATCATTTTAGACTCCACATGACCCGACCACAAATGGATCCCTATGGCCACATCACGAGGGCACTTGGACACAAATGCACCCATCTTCATAGCATTGATTTTTTTTGGGACAAATGTAAGGATGACCATGAGGTGTGGATGACTGCATACTTTGTGAAAAGGTTGAACCTGTTCCCAATGCGTAATCAAGTGGAAGAAGATGATAGCATGGTGATAGACCCTAGGTATGATGCAGTTTCCAATTTGCAACTATCAGTAATTAATTGGGACAAGAAAAAGGTCAATGACCTCAAAATTCTGACCAAGCTCATTGAGGCTCATACAAAAAAATGGATTGATGGGCAAGTTGCCCGATTGAAGCAACAAGGGGTCATCCTAACTTTTGAAGGGCTCAAAAGTGAGCCAAGTGGAATAGATGGTGGGGTAGCTTCTACATCAATAGGAGATACTTTGAAGTCCCCTCTGCTCACTCACTCAAGGAAAAGAAAAGAGACTAACGAGAAGTAGTCCAATCCAAAAGTGTATGCTAGAAAGGCCTCTGAAGGTGAGCCTTCCAAGAGACATAAGAAATCAGGCAGCGTCACTAAAATGCCTATGATACAAGAAGATCCACTCCATGAGGGAGAGGAAATGGAGGATGATCAACCAAAATTCCCACTAGCTACGTCCACTATTGTTGCTCCTCCATCTACTTCACAAGTTGTGGTGGATACCTCCCCACCTGTAGTGGACATCTCGGTCCACCTCACCTCTTCTTCACCTGTTGGGCCAATCATGGTGGTTGATTATTCTTCCACCACCACCTCTCCACTTTCTTCTACTTCCATGTCGCCAACCACATCTTTTTCACTAGTAATGACAACAATACCTATACTGAAACTCTCACTTCCAGAGGGGTTCTCGCAGCATATACAAAATTTCCCATCTGAAATTTTTGAAGTGTTGTCGAATCCAACCATCCAGGCTTCCCTAGCACATGTTTTGTCCAGTGTTCCTATCTCAAAGACTCCAATTAAACAACCAAAGATGAAAGCCATGATGCAAATATATGAGGAATGGGAACAACAAGAGAGGGAAGCCACAAATGCATTGTTGGAGGAAGCATATGACTACCATGAGTATCCAAAACATCAAAATATGCAAATTTATAAGGTAGTTCATGAAGGAGAGGATACAAAGGCTTCTAAGAGCGATGAAGAAAGGGATTCCAGCACTAAACTCATTGTACAAATATTTGATGCTGATTTTGAGGAAGAGTTGGCCCGACAACTGAAGGATGTTGGGGAAGAAATGGGAGGACCACCTCCTGAAGAAAAGGGACATAAAGATGTCAGAATGGAATAAAGCATTGAGCTTCCAACTAGTGAACAAAAATAATGCCCCAAACTCAAGGAAGATACACCTTTCTCAAAAGGGAAGGAAGAACTCGAGAAGAGGGAATGTGAAGATGTCCCACCTCCATGCGAGGAAAATGAAGATAAAGAATAAGATAAGCCTGAAGAAGAGGCTGAAACTCACAATAATACAGAGATTGAGTAGGTTGAGGAGAATGGGCATGATGAAGAAAAGGAATAAAGAGATATTGAAGGGGAAGACAACCACAAGGAACGCCTGCCCACTAAATTCCCCATCAAACGAATGATGTTCATCTAGGATTCCGATGAGGAAAATGAAGATATGAGGATGGAGAAAGAGGCTCTTAGTGATAAAGATATTGAAATAAAAAAATATGAAAAGGAAAGTGACAAGGAATCACCCAAAGAAAGGTCTTGAATGCCTGATTGGTTGGAAAGAAAATAGGAGAAGAAATCTCTTGCTCTAAAGGATCCAAGAAGAAGATTGGAGGCTATATTGGCCCGAGCTCATATTAGCACTAACAAGGAGAAGAAGCCTAAAATTATATCAAAGGTGGAAATGGATTCCTTTGGATCTAGAACAACACAAGTAGCTATGCTAGTGGTGGGAGAAGAAGGAATAAGCTACAATGTTTCCACCATCAACCTGGGAACTGCTTCAAGGGAGTAGAAAGTGGATCATCTTCAAGAGTCTATAGCCATAGTGGTGCATTTAATACAAAAAAGATAAGATCTCCAAGGATCAGCTCAAAGCATAGCTAGCTGACTTGAGGATGTATATCCAACAATGGTCATCAGCAGAAAAATATCCTATGACATCTTCGGCCCCACTGTAGTTGTTTTCCAAGGAGCAGGTTGACAAGCTCAAAAAAAGAAAGAACTTGGATAAGATGATAGAAGACTATTTCCGGTAGGTCTTATATGTTGAAACTATGGGCATCAGTCATGTTTTTATGACAACAAACAAGTTCTTGGAGGTACAAAATTCCCTCGAAGACACAAGGAAGTTCTGTACGGAGTTCTTGAGGATATAAGGGTCTACTTACCCAAAAATTGGGGTCATCCTCATGATACCTAAGAAAACTTCGGAAAGGGAGCCTGCATTCAAGGAGGATGATCATTGGCTCATGGAAATGTGGAAGCTGGACTTTGAGAACCAAAAGGAAAGATTGGAACAAGTACTCAACAAGGTGGATCCAGATATTGATTGGGCCAAGTATGTTAGGGAAGATTGCATTCAATATCTGAAGCTAATGACGTGACTTGATATGCTTGTAATTCAAACTGATCTAGAAAAGGTAAAGCCGCATTTCCATAAGAATATGGAAGATGGAATATAAGGTGAGGTCACTATAGAATTCTTGAGTTTTTCTACCCAAGCCCTCACTCAATCTAAATAATTCAGAGATCACATAACCAAGTATGATGAAGATTGGGAAAAGCTCACCGACGGGTCCAAGCAATGGAGTTACTAGGTGCTGCAATCTGAGATTATGGAGGTTGATAAGCTCTGGTCATTAATCCTTAAATTCATGGATTATGTTGCTTTGAAGAAGCAAGGAGGGAACCCTATTATTGATGAAGAATTGATTACCAAATAGCTAAAACAAAGGCAATAAAAAAAAGGACAAAATGTTATAGTGCTCGCACTAGAAGACAAAATAGGAAAAGGGACAAAATGTATTTTTAAATGTAATATATCTGGTGGATAGGTAGAACCCTATTTTGGAGTGAATCTTAGCCACACAATGCAAATAAATTTTGTCCATTCATTCTAATTTTTGGAAACTCTAAATAGGGGGTCTCCTCTCATTTTCAAGAGATATTTGAGTTGTAATGACATGCTACTAATATTATAATAGAAATAAATTGAGTTTGATGGATTTTTGAGTTTCTTTGTATGTTTCATGATTCATCTCCCATAGTTAGATGATTTAGTTAGATTTTCTTTTTTGTTCTTCATAGTCTTAGATTGATTTGATAGTTTTGGTAATTTTCTTCCATGGTTATGAAGTTTTTTGTTGTGTTGATGCCTTTCTTTTCCACACTTTTGGTTATTTACTGATGGTGGACAGCTATGTAAAGTTAGTCAGGGCATAAATCTGAAGCTGCTCCCAACTTCTATTTTTTGTTCATGAATTTTTATGGTGGATGAATGGTTGAATATATGTAGCCCTTAGAAGCTTGCACAAATTTCATGACACTATGCACAAACCTGGTTAAGTGAATTTTTTTTTTGAGGAAGCAGTCCACAGTAGAATCCTCCATGATCACTATTCATTGCTAGTTGCAGACCTAAAAAATTTTTCCCTTCCCTACACCTTTTCTATTTTATTTTGACAAATAACTAGTGCTAAGTTTCATTGCACATTTTACATCCAAATATAAAGTCAAAACATGAGTTCAAGATCATTGTCCAAACCTACAAAAAAGTGCGCATCAACTTCCCACTTCAAGAACTCTACCCTAAGACTCAACTTCCTTCTAGCCTAACTTTTGTAAGTTTGCCTTGTGATTACCAACAAAAATAACATTGAATATCAATTGAAGAAAACCATGCATGTCAAGACCTAACACCCGAGAGACTTTGGGATAGTGATTCATAGCTCATTTGCATATTTCTACCTTTCAAGAGAAGTGATGCACCTATGCATTACCTATGTTCAGAAGTGCATAAAACACCCATCAACAGAACTAGCACTAGAAGGAGGGCCTCTTTGGAGCTAAGCTAGATCTAATTGGGTATTTTTCCCCTAAAATATTCTATAGGATACTAAGATCCACACCAAACAAGGGAGAATTCCAAGAACTACCACCCCCTACCCAAGCTAAGAGAGCTAAGAAAGGGAATAATCCACTTCCAATGCATCTGCCCAACCCATTATGCTTTCTTCATCATCCTCTTTTGCTATCCACCCGCCTATGCCTTCTCCTTCATCTTTGGTATCATATTCACTCACTCACCCCATTCAAAATAGCCTTTCGAGCTATTTTTTCCCAAGGACTGGACACTGCCTCACAACCCAACGCAGTCCCATTTCCAAGTGCAGTCCCTTTGGCTCTTACCCCATTTTCACAATCCCAAGTCAATCTAGCGCAACCACCTCCACCACCATCTCCAATGGCATGGTTGGTCAACAATCCATCCCCTTTGGCCTTCAACCTTTACCATGATATGCCCAAAAATCCAAAAAGCTTATGTATGAAGTTCAACCCTCGTGATCTGCAAAGGATAGCAGAGGAACATATTAAGATTTTTGAGATAGCCTTGAAGACCATGCAGATTATATATGAGGATGTGGCTTGCCAGATCTTTTCTTACTCCTTGGGGGATGAGGCCTTTTACTAGTATGTCAACTTGCCAGTAGGAACTATGAACACATGGGACCTCCTAAAAAATGCTTTCCTACAAAAATTCAAGATTTTGATCAGTCCTTCAAAGTTGTATCGACAATTTATGTTCATCCAAAGAGAGGTCGATGAACCAATCAATTCCTTTAATGATCACTTACACAGGGCATATACTCAGTTGTAGGACCCTTATGCACTCAATTATGTCATGACATTGCTAGATTATTATGCAGCATTAGACAATCTTACTACAACATTAGTAAAGAGTATGTTGCCACCGCTTCCCAGATTAGTAGAATTTTATGTAGAGGCCATCATCACTAATACAGAATTGGGAAAAAAAAATTTTGGCCCACTACCCTCTTTGGGGCAGGTCACTCATCCCACACAGATTTAAGGGCTTACTCAAGCTCTGCAACATCAGATGCACCTCATGAATCTGGTGCCACAACTTCCTATAGTTCCTCACTTGGGACAACCAGTAAACTAGGCACCTCCAATTCTATAGTACTTACTACCCCAGTAGTAATAGGTCCACTCTCAATTGCCCCAAATGTCAAAATACCTTCAAGTCTCTGAATTCCTGCCCACTCACCAAAATCTGCCAGTAAACACGGAGAAGGATTAGATTGATGAGCTAACATAAATGATCAAGAAAATTTCTACGAAGATGACCCACTTGAGAAATCAAAAAAATTAGTTGTAGGCCTCGCAGTGGAGTATCAAGGCCAATCTTAATTGGGACATTTATGAAGGTCATGACAATCATGATGTTGGCACATCCTTCGGACAAACTTATGAAAGGGGCCAAAATTTGGGGCAAAACTTTGACAGAGGGCCCTCCCAAATACAAAATCAGACGTGGAACACAAGGCCAAACAATAGAAACATTCCTACTCCCTTGGACTAGCCCAACAAAAATGACAAGACTACAAGCGGATTCTACTTAGCCAAGGTTTCCTTATCCGACTGGTGTTGCATCCACTAAACTAGCTAACATTCTGGGTTGTCCAAAATTCCAGACGAATGCTAAAAAATTTCAGATTGAAGTCCAGAATGTCATAGATAGCTCAAGATATAGGGACATCATTCCTTCCAAACCATATGAATCCTTAATTTTTGTGGTCAACTAGGCTCCCTTCCCAAAGGCTGAGAGAAACATGCCAGAAAAGGAAAATGCCACTACAAGAAATGATAAAGCAGAAGAGGTAAGTGTTGATAGTCCTATGGCTCAACTCTTTGATTTAGTAGATAATGGTCCCATAGATGAGGAAGAGTTGAGGAAATAAAAAGTCCAAATGTTTCACCAAAGGGCTACTCCTTATGATTTGAGAAATAGGTAGGTGAGTGGTCAAGTTAGTGGTCCTTTCACTACATCCACCCTGCCTAACAACTTCAACACCCCTCCCGATCTGAATGCAAGCAACAACCCAGATTACCCACATCTACCTACGTGGTTACATCAAATATTGAGATGAGGATACTACTAGCCTATGGTCTTCAAGGATGCTCATAACCATCTCCATGCATGTCATATTTTCTAGACTATGGTGAATAGAGAGAGGAATGTTGTTGTCCCGCTACAACCAGTCCTAGAGGTAAGGATTTTCATGCAATGGGGTCTCGACTTCATTGGTTTGATAAGACCACCATCATTCGCGGGTCACAGGTACATTCTAACTACCTCTGATTACTATGCTAGATGGACATAATCTATTGCATGTAGGCATTGTACCACCGAGGTAGTCATTGATTTCCTTGAAAGTTTTATTTTAAATCATTTTGGTTGCCTGTATGCATTGGTATGTGATAATGGCCTCGCCTTCTCCTCACTTAAATTCTCTAGTTGGGCCTTTGATTATGGCATCTCCCTCAATTTATCATCCAATTACTATCTTTAGGTCAACGATCTTTTAGAGTCCACCAACAAAAACTTGATCACTTTGATTAAAAAGCTACTTGATAGGAACCCCAAGGACTAGCATACCCAGCTTCATTTCACCCTTTGGACAAATCACATCCACCACAAGGCTTCCCTTGGTGATTCCCCATTTCATCTGGTCTATGGATTAGAGCCTATCTTTTTGATACACCTAAAAATTCCCACCCTCCAATTTATCAATGATTTTTATGGAGGGGATTGTAGAGAAGCTTGGTTAGCTGAGCTCTTGCACTTAGAAGAAATAAAAGATCGTGCAATAGAAAAAATTTCCAAACATCAAGGCATATTCAAGAGGTGGTTTTATCATCCAGAAAGTCCTTTAGAATTGAATATTTTTTCCTATGTTGGGACAAGGCCCACAAAAAAGAAAGTGGGACATAATAGATTTGACAAGTTTTGGCTTGGTCCCTTTCAAATAGCTAAAATTTTGCGAAACAATGCTTTCCACCTAAAAATATTAACTAGTGAGGACTTCTCATTCCCTATCAATGGGTAGTACTTAAAGAATTACTCCCAAGTCTGAGCTCTTTCTGATCTATTCCTATAAATATTTGTACATAGGCTAGAGCAAGTTGCTTTGGTTTGCTTTCATTTTGTTGTTTTGTTCTACTTCATTTTGCTCGTCTACTGATTGTTTAATTTTATTTTATGAGAGGCTCTCCACTGCTGATGTGGTGGCCATTCTTGTTCAACAAACGGTTCACTTTTATGCCGGATCTTAGTATTCTTTGGCTAAACATTCACTCTCAACTGTTGATCTTTGATTGCTACTTTGGAATGATTTCCTCATTTGAACTCTACTTCAGAATTTGGCCCATGGTTGAATAATTTTACATTCATATCAGGTCTTGCACAAAATACATATTAATTATTTCCAAAGTGTTGTATGGTGGCTATTATGACAAATTAGTGAGCAAAAAATCTTAAGTCTTCTCCAGTGACCACTGTGGTTTCCCAAACCCATAGTAGGCTTTAGTACTTACACGATTGAGAAAAAGAATGAAGATTTTAAAAGAAGTAAACATTGGGTCAAAATGGAAGAGGGCCTTAATGTCCCCAATTCTTTGCATCATCCCCAATCTCAAAAAACAATTTCACAACATATTGAAGAATGATGATACAGATAGAAGAATTTCACCAAAAAAAAATTACACTTGTATCTAAGCACCTACAAGGACAACAAGGGTCCTATAGGTAGGACCAAAAACATAAAAATACAAGTATGAGGGAACAAAAACACAAAAAATCCAATCTACAGATAAACAAGAGGTACTACCCTACTCTTCATTAGCCAACAGATCATCTTGCCCCTATTATAGATCATTATGGGGGGAGGGAAAATTAGCTTGCAAGGGTAGGATAGAAATGGTAGTACCCTATAACTTGTCTATGACAAGGGCCAAGGAAGAAGGCCCCTCAAGGTCTTCTTCACCGAGCTCGTGTGAGGAAAAAGTCACCAATCTTATAAAGATCAAGGAAAGAGCCATGATACCATCCATAAAATTATACATGCACTTCATCAAAGTGCCATGTGTCAATCGGTTGGGATAAGAAGAAGATGCTCAAGATCCACTAGAAACTTCATTAAGAGGGGTAGTGAAAAAATAAAGGGATGTAGGGGCCACCTCCATCATGAGGGAGATACAATCCAAGATAGAACCTAATTCTGAAGAAGGTGAGCCCTTCTTATAACCTCCACTTGCAACAAGCTCATCCTCTAGCTTATGCATCAATGGAGGATGCAAAAACCCCACAAAAGAATTAGAGGCAAAGGATGAAGGATAAAGAGCTACAACAGACACCACCATGGTGTTCGTCATATCTATGGTATAAGAAAAGGGATGGATTTCTAGGAGGGAAATCAAAAGAGAGGGCTTCATAGAGGGAGCATTTAAAACCTGCACCCTTTTGGGGTGAGGATCATCATAGCCTATTGGGGGATCTAGAAGCATAACAAAGGTGATTGGAATACAGTAAAACACAATAGAGGAATAAAAAATAGTAGAATAAGACACAAATCTAGGGGCTACTAGCTCCCCCTCCATATTTTACAAGGTTGCATCTTCAGAAAAAATATCCTTTCGCCTACGCTTGCGCTCACACACAAGTGAATTATGTCAACAATGGGAACTAGAAGATGCAACCTAAGAAGAGACTAAAGGCTTCTACTCAATCAAAGGATTATCCTTCACAACTATGGTTGGTGGAAGGGTAGGCTTCTTGGTAGGAGTAGGAGGAGGAAGCACAGGGGCAAAAGAAACCACATAAAGAGGAATAAAAATATGTACCTCAGTGGAAAGTAGAGGAACCACAGGAGGCCAAAAAGGTTGAGACATAGGAGCATCCCCATGAGGACCTTTCTACCTGCCATAGACAATGGGCCTAGGAATCATAGGCAAGAAATGAATCTCAAAGAATATTTGCTTCTTTTTTCTCCATGTGAGCATTATTGTGCCCTCAACACACATACCCCATTCAGAATGGGGACCCTCTATTTCCTTCACCTTGTCGAGTCATTATGTCACTACCTCATTTTGCATGCCCCCATTTTGGTGTCCCAACTAGTTAGTGAGCCTCAAAGTGTCATATCAGGTTGACCATTTTTTTGCCCAACAAAATTTTCTAAGTCCTAGGTCCCCGTGGAGTTCCCTTATCAATTTTCCTTTGCAAAGTGTCCTTGGGGTCCTTCGGGTCCATCATGGCAGGTTTCCCTTGGCGGTTTTCTCTTGGCAGATTTCATTAGTACATTTTCCCTTCCTGAACAACTATTTTCCACTGTAGTTCCACCTGTCAAACCCTTGGATCCTCTTCTCCAACAGTTTTTCGCCTATCATTTCAAATGACTATCAGCTCATGTCTTCCTGACCTTTGAACTCTGAACCGCCTACAGCCGTTTCCAAATTTCAAATTCACCAACCTCATGGCCACCATATGCTCATTTATTGAGGGCCTTTAATGCCTTTAAAATCTATAAATAGGCCATTTTGATCTATCATTTTCACATGATAGATTAGCCAGAGTGATCAGAGAAATCAAAGAACATTCATTGTACATTACCCTTGAGCAAGTTTCCTCCCTTCACTGGTCCTTCACATCTATCGGTGGTTTCATTGTCCTCATTCACCAGGTTCTAATGGTAGGTTCACTATCTACACCTCATTTTATGCTTCCTTTGATTTTGAGGAGAAATAATGGATAAAAGTGATGGGAAATGAATACATTTGATAGAGAAAACTGAGGCATTTAAAACCCATGTAGTTGAATCTCTAGGAAACCCTCATAATCACTCATGCATTGAGCACAAAACTTAATCTCCCTGACGCTATTCTTCGGGTGGAGCGCCAATGCTCTCTAGGCCCGACACTACTCTTTTCTGCCATCCAAACATGAAAATTAGACAACTTCAAATGACAAAGTGCCCTCTCGGGTCCACCATCTCAGATCTCCCCTACCTTTACACCGTTTGAAATTTATAAAAAATTCTCACTGACTGCTCCCATGCTTTCCAAGCCCACTCCTAAGGGATTCCATCTCTGAGATGCTATCCATCATTCATATTCCCAAAACAAAATTCTGACTCTATCTATCCGGCCTTTGGACCTCGTCCCTCTGATCATTGCTTATCATGGAAGTAAAAAAACCTTGCCAAACACCCTTCGGGTCCTGATTCGCAGACCCCCATCCATAGACCACTGTGGTGACATCACCATATTGAACGAATTTTAGGAGGATACTTTCCAACCACCGAGCCCTGATCATCTTTTAGCCGCATGAATAAAATGATATAACTTGTCCCAACCTTTATTGGGTCCCCTTTGTTGAACTTCCACAATCAAGACTTTGTCCTTTCTCAGTCGTTGTACAAGGGAAACCATTCCTCGCCTTCCCAACCTCTAGGACCTGCTACTTCGATTGTCAATGGAACTCAACAAAGAAAATGTATAGGCTAGACCCTCTACCAGGATTGTTCCATCAGACTTCTTTTGGCAAGTTTCCTCTCATTGCCCGCCATTTCCAAACGACAATCATCAAGCGGCTTCCCACCTTTCCCAACCCAAAAAAATTAAGTTATCAGAAAGATGAGCCAACCACCTTTCAAAATCATGGGTCCCAACAGGCAGAACTCTGTCCCCAAGATGTCACCTCACCATGGTTGTTCCAAGTGGAAAACTCTATATGACCTTCCCTCCTCTTAACTCTGATTTCCTAGAAGATGACATAAATGCCTCCTAATCTAAAAATAAGCTTTGAACCACATATTGAAATCAGACGCTCTTCCCCATGAACTTTTCAAATTGCATAAATCTAAATATGGAAGAAATCATATAGATTTCCCTGCCCTATTCACCCTTTCAAAATAACATTCTGGCCAAGGAAATTCGGCCTCTGGGGTCCGGACCATCCAAAATCCCTCGAGTAAATTGCTAATGGAAATTTAGACTAAATATTAGATTTTTGAATGATGAATTATCCAATCTAACTCTTTTTGTAGGGATTTGGCTAACCTTTTGTGTTTTCATGCTTGATTATGCTCACCTTGCATTTGTGTGCATAATATATGGAATTAGGTGCAAGACACTCAGGGGCAGTCTCATAGAAAGACAAATGGAAGAAAACAGACAAAGACCAAATGAAATACCATTTCCAAGGGGAACCGTTGCAATCTAAAGTCACCACAGATTGGAAAGAGGTCTCTGAAACCAACATAGGACATGTGGAAATTGATGAATTCACACTAAGGGTCAAGATCTGCCCTAAGATAGAGAACACAAGATTGATCAAAAGTAGTGGAATTGCCAAAGCTGGAGGTTTCCCTCCCTCTCTTGTAACCCTCAAACTAGTGATGGCTTGCAGGGAGGCATACTAACCAGAAACCAAAACAATAGTGGACAAGAATGGAAATGTGTTGGCTGAAATTTCAGCCAAAGCAATAACAAAGATCTTTCATATCCCTACCTTTGGGGAGATGGAATTTCCAACCATAGAGGAGTGCAAGGAAATGTGGGACAAAGACCCAATTAAATGTAAGAATCTTATAAATCAACATTGTCTCAAGGAGAAGGTGGGTAGTGCTAGAAAGGTTCCCCAAGAGCTCTTTCAAAATGATTTCTATGAAGACTATCATGATCTGGTAACCCTGATAAGAAGAGTGATGAGCCTCCCTATGACCTACTTTCAAGAATGGATGGTCTACTTTGTTGAACAGATTTTGTGTGGAGAAGAGGATACCACAATTTACTATGATGGAAAAATCAGTGATCGCTTTCACGAGAAATTCATCGCTATCAAAAATAATTGCAAGTTCTACATGACATCTTACCTGGTGTACTCATTGGCCAAACAGAGGAAATACAGTGGGTTTTTTAGAGCTCCGAATGAAGAACCTGACAGGGACCTCAAGGTCTATGATGGGTACCCTCAACTTCACTTCAAGAATTTTAAGAAAGACTATTGTAGGATAAATGACGCTTTTATAGGTTATATCATCAGGTTGCTCAGGGGTGAATTTGAGAGGAGATTCTCCCATAGTGCTCAGGATTTCATCAAATAGTATGCTTTCTTGTTCATTCAGTACCCAAAATTTACATAAATCCACGCTCAAGGCTTCTCGGAAAGACCAAAAAAGCTACCCCGGTATCCCAATGACTAGATAATATTATTGGAGCTTTCTCGGAAGCTGTGAAATGTGCACAACCTCTTAGGCAACAAACATCTAGTGAGGATTTCTTATTCCCTTTCTTTCAGCCAGGGGATGTATGAACTCCATACCTCCCAATGTGCCCAAAACTCAGAGAAGGAATTGGTCGAGTATCATTTCAGACTCCACATGACCCAGCCAAGGATGGATCCCTATGGCCATATCAGGAGGGCACTTGGACAAGAATACAATCATCTTAATAGCATTGAAGATTTCATGGCTAATTTTAAGGATGACCATGAGGTACGAATGAGGCATTATATGCAGATGATTGCATACCTTGGGAAAAGGGTGAACCTATTTCCAATGCTTGATCAGGTGGAAGAAGATGAGAGAATGGTGAAAGACCCCTAGTATGATGCAGTTGCCAATCTATCACTACCACTAATTGACTGGGATGAGAAAGAGGTCGATGAACTCAAAATTCTGACCAAGCCCATTGAGGCTCGTACAAAAGAATGGACTGATGGGAAATTTTCCCAATTGAAGCAACAAGAGGTTGTCCTAACTTATGAAGGGATCGAAAGTGAGCCAAGTGGAACAAATGGTGGGGTAGCTACTGCATCAACAAGAGAGACTTTTAAGTCCCCTCCACTCACTTGCTCAAGGAAAATAAAAGAGATTGATGAGTACTAGTCCAATCCAAAAATGTATGCTAGAAAGGCCTCAGAAGGTGAACCTTCCAAGAGACATAAGAAATTGGGTAGTCACTGAAATTATTGTGATACAAGAAGATCCACTCCATGAGGGAGAGGAAATGGAGGCTGATCAACCAAAATCCCCACTGACTACCTCCACTACTATCGCTCCTCCATCTACTTCTTAAGTTGTGGTGGCTACCTCCCCACCTATGGTGGACATCTCAGTCCACCTCACCTCTTCTTCACCTGTTGGGCCAATCATGGTGGTTGATTCTTCTTCCATCACTACCTCTCCAAATTCTTCTACTTCCATTTCGCAAACCACGTATTTTTCACTAGCAATGAGAACAATACCTATACCAAAACTCTCACTTCCAGAGGCATTCTTGTGGCATGTGTAGAATGTCCCCTCTAAAATTTTAGAAGTGTTGTCACATCTAACCATCCAGGCTTCCCTAGCATAGGTTCTTGCCAGCATTCCTATCTCAAAGCCTCCAACTGAACCATCAGAGATGAAAGCCACAATGCAAATATATGAGGAATGGGAACGAAAAGAGAGGGAAGAAAAAAAGGTGCTGGAGGAGGAAGCGGATGACAACCATGAGTATCCAGAACATCAACATATGAAAATTGATAAGGTAGTACATGAAGGAGAGGATACATAGGCTTATGACAGTGATGAAGAAAGGGATGACATCACTAAATTCATTGTACAAAAATTTGATATTGATTTTGAGGAAGAGCTGGCCCAACAACTAAAGGATGTTGGGGAAGAAATGGAAGGACCACCTCCCAAAGAAGAGGGACATAAAGATGACGAAATGGAGCTTCCATTCAGTGAAGAAAAATTAATCCCCAAGCGCAATGAAGAGACACCTTTCTCATAAGGGCATGAATAACATGAAAAGAAGGAACATGAAGATGTGCCACCTCCACGTAAGGAAAAGGAAGATAAAGAAGAAGATAAGCTTGAAGAAGAGGCTGAAATTCACAAGAATCCAAAGACTGAGCAAACCGAGGAGCATGGGAATGATGAAGAAAAGGAAGAAAGAGATACTGAAGGGGAGGACAACCACAAGGAATTCTCGGCCACTAAATTCCCTATCAAACACATTTTGTTCATCTAGGACTCCGTTGAGGAAAAGAAAGATACGAGGATGGAGCGAGAGGCTCTTAGTGATAAAGATATTGAAATCAGGAAAGATGAAAAGGAAGGTGACTAGGAATCACCCAAATAGAGGTCTTCAATTCATGATTGGTTGGAAAGATAACTAGAGAATAAATCTCATGCTCTGAAGGATCCAAGAGCAAGATTGGAGGCTATACTAATATGAACTCAGATCAACACTAAGAAGGAGAAGAAGCCTAAAATTGAATCAAAGGTGAAAATGGATGCTTCTAGATCTAAGAACAATGCTAGTAGCTATGCCAGTGGTGGGAGAAGAAGGAATAAGCTACAAAATTTCCACCATCGACTTGGAAACTACTTCAAGGGAACATAAATTTGATCATCTCCAGGGGTCCATAGCCATAGTTGTGGGAGTTGACTTGATGATGTATATCCAACAATGGTCATCAGCAGAAGAATATCCTATGATATCTTCATCCTTCCCGCAGCTATTGTCCAAGGAGCAGGTCGATAGGCTTGAAAAAAGGAAGAAATTGGATAAGACCATGGAAGAATGGTTCTGGAAAGTCCTATATGTTTAAAATATGGGCATCAGTCATGTTGTTAGGACAAGAAACAAGTTCTTGGAGCTACAAAATTCCCTCGAAGGCACAAGGAAGTTCTTTATAGACTTCCCGAGGATATATGGGTCTACTTACCCAAAAATTGGGGTCATCCTCAAGCTACCAAAGAAAACTTGGGAAAAGGAGCTTGCATTTAAGGAGGGTGATCATTGGCTCATGGAAATGTGGAAGCTAGACTTCGAGAACCAAAAGGAAAGATTGAAATAGGTACTCTACAAGGTGGATCTAGATATTGATTTGATTAAGGATGTTAGGGAAGATTGCATTCAATATCTAAAGCTAATGATGAGATTTGATATGCTTGTCGTTCAAATTGATCTGGAAAAGATAAATTCACATTTCCATAAGAAGATGGAAGATGGAATGTCAAGCGACGTCACTATAGACTTCTTGAGTTTTTCTGCCTGAGCCCTCACCCAATTCAAACAATTTAGAGATCACACAACAAAGTATAATGAATATTGGGAAAAGCTCACCGACAGGTCCAAGAAATGGAGTTACCAAGTGTTGCAATCTAAGATTATGGAATTTGGTAAGATCCAACCATTAATCCTAATTCATGCAGTATGCTGCTTTGAAGAAGCAAGAAGGGAACCCTATTATTGATGAATAATTCCTTACCGAATAGCTACAACAAAGGAAATCAACAAAAATATAAAATGCTATAGTGCTGCCACTAGAAGATGAAATAGGAAAAGGGACAAAATGTATTTTAAAATGTAATATATTTGGGGGGTAGGTAGAACAATAGTTTGTAGTGAATCTTGGCCACATAATGCAAATCAATCTTGGCCATTCATTCTAATTTTTGGATACTATAAATAGGCGGTCTCCTCTCATTTTCAAGAGAGAGTTGAGTTGTTGTAATGACATGGTGCTGAAATTATAATAGAAATACATTGACTTTGATGGATTTTGAGTTTCTTTGCATGTTTCGTGATTCATCTCCCATAGTTAGATGATTTAGTTAGATTTTCTTTTCCATTCTTCATAGTCTTAGATTGATTTGATAGATTTGGTAATGTTGTTCCATGGTTATGAAGTTTTCTATTGTGTTGATGTCTTTCTTGTCCACACTTTTGGTTGTTTACTGATTGTGGACATCTATGTAAAGTTAGTCTGGGCATAAATCTAAAGTTTCTCCCAGCTTCTATTTTTCTTTCATGCATGTTTATGGTGGATGAATGGTTGAATATCTATAGTCCTTAGAAGTTTCCACAAATTTCATGATATTGTGCACAAACCTTGTTAAGTGAAATTTTGTTTTGAGGAAGCTATCCATAGTAGAATCCTCCATGATCGTTGCTCATTACTAGTTGCAGACCTAGGAAACTCTTCCCTTCCCTGAATCTTTTCTCTTTTATTTTGATAAAAAACCTGTGCTAAGGTTTATTGCACATTGTAAATCCAAATCTCAAGTCAAAGAAGGAGTTAGAGATTGTTGTCTGAACCTACAACAAAGTACACATCAACTTCCCACTTCAAGAACTCTGCCCTATGACTCAACTTACTTCTAAACTAAATTTTGTAAGTCTGCCTTGTGTTTACTAGAAAAATTGCATTGAATATCAACTGAACGAATCCATGCATGTTAAGACCTGACACCCAAGAGACCTTGGGGTAGTGATTCGTAGCTTGTTTGTAGATTTCTACCTTTCAAGAGAGGTGATGTACCTATGCATTACTCATGTTGAGAAGTGCATAAAAAACTCATTAACAAGCACCATTTCACTTCCCAAGTGAGGCATGGGAGAAAAATCCAAAGGTTCCATAATAGGGCAAGAAGAAGAAGCATGAGTAGATGATGCAAAAGGAGAAGGCCCTTGATTGTGATTAAGCTTCCATTTCCCCTATTTTTGGGTAGAAGAAGCAGATTGATACTACACAATCATGGAAGCCTTCATAGAGACTACATAGGGGGACACAAGATAACTAGTCTTCGACATAGATAACTTGGTCTTATATTCAATATAATCCTTTTATAACAAATATCCCTTAGGAGGGAGAGGTTCGACTATGATAGGCCAAAATTGATCCAATGCAAAACCCCCATGACACACCAATGGTTTCTAACTAATTTCATGCACTACATGCATAGATAATTTATACAGGAATTTTAAATATTTATGAACCATAGAGGTGACACTATTCATAGAGGTCATCCAATGGATACATAGCCTAACTTGAAATAGGTCAGACTATGGAATGAAATTATTGAGGCATCACAAGTCTTGGGTCCTACTAAGAATGAGAAAGAAATAGAGCCCAAAGGGGTCATAAATAATCCATCATACATATAGAGGGTTCTCTTTAACTCTTTGTATTGCTTCCTATGTACGCTATTTATGAATAGTATCTCCTCTATTGTCATATTAAACTGGCTCATTGGATCAACCAAGATGCGAGTTATGACATTTCCATTGATCTGGATGGGGATGCTTAAAGGGGAGAGCTCCTTATTAAGATGATCATCATGTGAGGTAAATGTTATGCCATGTGTAGCACTCAAATTTTTGGGACGACAGATACACACAAACAAAACCATGTTTGCATACTCAGATGGAACTGTAGCTTTAAAAAAATTAACCTTTTTTCATGCTTAGTCTAGGAATCAATAAATAATCATAAAATGTACTTAATGATGCCTTATTTAGGGTATTGTAAAGTTTTTTCTTACACTTTCATACTAATCTAGGGCTTTATTAATTAATTCAGGTTAACTAGAACTTATCTGGCTCCTTAAATTCAAATCCAAGCATTATTTATTGCATTATTTGAAGGATATCTCTCAACACTCATTAATAATGTTGCATAGCACTTAACTTGGCAAGGTTTTAGTCCAAGGGTAGTGAACTAGGACCCATTTTCAACCTTGGGTGAATGGGTCCCCACTATATCCTAGGACCCCATTTTACATATTAATTCACCTCCTCTAAACTTGGTCTTAGAATGTTGTGCTAGGACCCAGTCGCCCAAGGTAGTGAATAGGTCCTCCTTACTAGGGAAACCCCTTTTAAAAAATATTTTTTGTGGTGTTTTAATGACTCTGAATCATAAATCTGATGTCAGCTTGTCTTATTTGAATTTCAAGATTAATTCTTAAGATAAGTATAAATACAAGGTTATTTCACATAGTTTCATCCTACATATTCTTAAGCAATCAAGATCATTTTCATAAGATCATTTTTAAGAGCATTTGAAAGGTATTCAAGGGAAAATTATTGAACTCTTATTGCAGAAATTCAAGATCATATCATCATGTGAAAGGCATAGTTCATCAAGCATGTTGTTGAGCTAGTTTTTTGTGATGTAGCATTCAAGATCCAAGTTAATCATTGTTTCATTTCCATTTCAAGATCAAGATCTAAATTCTACATGCCCACTTCATGTTAGATTATTGATTTACATTCCAAGACTTTATCCAAGGTATCATTTATTTCTTGTTTCATGTTACATGTTACATGTTTCATTATTTCATTATAAGGTTTAATTAACTAAATGGGGTTTGACAAAGGAAAAACCCTATTCCCTAAAAATCAACAAGTTTTTATTCTCCTTTGATGTGTGATCATAGGTTTTATGTTGAAGATCAAGTGAGAAACACAATTAGAGAAAAAATGTCAAAGTTGAAAATTTGAAAAGTTGTCATTCATAATGCAAGAACATGAAAACCAAGTTACAAAATTGATTTGAATTTTGGGAGCTAGTCAACTAGGAGCTGAGAGTGTTGACATTGAAAAACATAACCCATAATTAATTTTTTAGAAACCCTAACAGGGACCCATTTACCACTTTGGGTGAATGATTCCTCAGTGACCACAAAATAACACTTTTTTATCCTCTTAAAACTTAACTTATTGCTATTATAACATTTAGGATTGATTTTTTATTGTTATTTAAGCATTTTACCCCTCATAAATTGAGTGAAATCTAACAAAAACATTTGGTTTTATCATCTTGTCGATTCATTTTGACAACACCCCTATTTTTCTTCATTTCAAGAACTAACTCTAGTGACATAGAATATTATGTCACCAAATTTGTAGAATGAGAGGCGAATAAATCAGTATAAATTTTCAATTCACTATTAGTCTTGGACACGTATTTATTAGAATTATATTTCTTCACATCGAGATGGATAGTCTTGTCATCGATTCAATCCTAAATCTCATGATGTAGGAACACACATCACATAGAATTGATGGTCATTATACTAATAAGGATACAACTCAGTCAAAGTTTGAGGTTCTGGCAATGTCAAAATTTTATCTTTTAACAACTTCTTTAAATTGGTGGTATAAGACTCAGATAATTTTTTGAAATTCCTATAGAGCCCTAGGCCCTTGTACTTAGACATAGAGACCTTGTTCACAATAGCCTTTTTTTTCCTAGAAACCAACACTAGAGATTGGTTATCAAAATGGGAGCACAAATACATGTACCCCCAAACAATGCCACCATCTATTGCTATTCGCACAATGGGTGTGTGTAGGATCATCATGGAAAAAATAGGCCCCTAAGTGGCGATGAAAATTCAAAAAATTGGAGTTAGGAAACTTGATGTAAAATAATGAATAAGTTATCTATATTATTTCAAAAATATGTAAGAATTTAATTTGTAGCAAATTGAATGTAGTTCTAAACTACTAGGTTTATTTTGAAAAAAATCTATTTGGTGAAAATTTCAAATTTAAATGTAGTAATACTTAAATTTCAATGAAAAAATAAGAAGTAGGTGTCTTTCTGACCACCCTAACCACAATAAAATCATAATATTTTTTTATAATATTTTAGATATAAGTAGAGGATTCATGTCCCGATGTGTTGCATATTTTTTTATAATTTTTTTCCAAGTAAATAATTAATTATGATTTTTTTATTACAACTTTTAAAAAATATAAAAACTTGTATGTCTGACCACCTTAACTTGGTCAAAACTTCATGAAATCCAATTTTTTTTAATCCTATAGTATGTGAAGCATAGAATGTGATACATGTTTCAGATTCAAAAAATGTGATACTCTTTGAAAGTTATAGATGTTTTTCAATCAGCTTATCAATTAGGACTTTAGTCATAATTCAAATAGAAAATTAATAATAATTATTTATTAAATTCAAAGCAAAGAATACTTTATATTGGTGGAAAGCTAAGAATCTCCTTTAAAATCCCTTTTCGTTTTATCAATTTTGGGTAAAAAACAGTCATCAGCCACATGGGCCATCATATCACTTACATATCGCCATTTTTTAGCCCATCATGATCCTACACATAACCCAATGTGGAACATAGGTGTACGAAAGAAGGATATTTCATTAAGGCATACTTTTGTGGCCATGACTTTTGTAAGTTTCTAATGAAAAACTTTTGCACATCTGAGTCTAGTAGTGGATACAAAAATTTAGAGAACAATGCTTCATATGAAGTGATAAATCAATCACCTTTTCTTGGTCCCCTTGCTTACATTGGACGAGATCCAAAAATATCATATACGTCTCGATGTTAGCTTGAAACTATCAAAGGAATCTATTTACCAACTGATCAAAGAAGGTAGAGTTATATGGTAAGGAACAATACCACTCAAGAGTAGTGTCCTTAAGGGATGTAGGGAATATCTTATCTATTAGAGCATTTTGGTGGAAGAAATAAGTGCACATAACATAAAATGTTGAAATGTATTTTAGAGGGCTTCCACAACCACTATATTTTTCAAAATTTGGTATATGCATCCCTTGATGGATAAGAGTATTTAAAATAGCAATAGATAAAGTATTGTGTCAAAAGAAAGGTTGAAAGACATGTTGAGTAGTAGCACTAGATAAGTTCACTAGATGGTTCTACATCTTAACCATGTTCTATAAAAAGGCATTTAAAATTGGGTCAGAAGATGAAGTAGGACAAGTGGAACCTCCACTAGAACCACCAGAGTCATGAGCTCTCATACCAATAGAGACCCCACCACCAAGACCAACATGGGTTCCAAAATTACCATTAGGAACATTAGAACTGACGGAGCTTAAAAATATAAGTATCTTTTTTACTTTAGTGATGGGGGGAAGTTGAGGACCAAAATAATTTTTAATGGAAGGGCCAATCTCGACCATGCATACTGATACCATTGGCATCGAGACTTCTATCTATCTTTTAGCAATCTCAAATCCAAGGTCTCGAGCAATGTCAGACCTAGGATTATATGATTGGACATTAGTTTCCACTATGTTTCCAAGGCCCTATAGGAACTATAGACCTACCCAGTCCTTTCCAACATAGTTCGAGGTGATCCCACAATGTTGGTTTACAATTTCTGGGAGATTTTGATTTTTTTCTAAAATCACATATTTTTAGAAAATATAATAATTTAAGCCTTAAAATTTTCCATTCTAGTGATTCCAATTGAAAAGGGTTTGATCAAACCACCTTAGATCAAACCCCCTTGGATAGAACCCCACTAGTTTTAAATCATACCTATAACAAAGTCTTGTTTACACCTATAAAAATGATGATAAAAAAACCACTTTTGATTTACCTTTTGGGGGATCAAATGAATTCATTTAAAATTAATTTTTTGTAAGTATGTATTCCTTACTATAAGCTTCCCAAAAATTATAATTTTAAATAAATTTAATTTTATTATTATATTTATTTATTATTTCTTGTGAATTTAGGTTTTTCACTGAAAATCAAGCTCTTTGTTCTACACATGTGGAAAAATAGTAGATTATCAAAAAGAAATTTTTGAAAATATCAATGCACTAGATATTGAAATCTTTGATCCAAAAAAAAAAAAAGAATTCTGATACATAGAAAAAATGTTATGTTGCATATAGTCCGCCTGTGTCTGAATTGTAACTGGTTTGACTTCGAAACTTGATTAAGGAAAAAATATTTAATAAAACACTATGAAACCAAATGAAAGTGCTAGATATCGTAGTTACAAATCTAAATTTGAGAAATATATAATTTTATCCTTCATGGAAAAAAGGTTATTTGGATATGGTGAGCATCACTCCTTAAAATAGTGTTTAATAAAAAAAGCTAGTTTTCAAATGAGATGGAAAAAAAAGTTCAATTTGATTCCAAATTTTTTGAAAAAAATATATCTAGAATCTATAGAAATTTTTTTATAAACCACTAGTTTGCATCATCTTCAAATACCTCACATTTTATCTACTATAGGTGCCCGAAAGTGAAGATTTAGTTAGAAAAAATCAGTTTAGTGTCTAGTTTCACCAAAAATTGTAAACCAGTATTGTGGGATCACCCTTCGCAGCTTGATAACAACCTTAGCAGCCCTAGCTATAATTATTTATTTCTCCAAATACTTCCCAAACTCCATAAGTGTTCTATCTAAGGAAAGAAGTTAGTTTGTAGGAACCTGGAGAGTGTCATCTTCCTCCATAGACGAAGCAAAAGGGATAGGAATACAAGGAGATTCCCCAAAAGGACTCGATAAAATTTTATTTGTTCACATAACTAATTTTTCAAAGGTAGGACTGGTAGTAACCTTCTTAGAATTCATCTTTATATGTTGTATGCTCCTTCTAACAACATGCCCGAAGTTTGTCGAATGAGTTGTAAATCTCATAAAGCTTCACAACAAACAAGTTTGTAACAGACTAGGGCATGAGAGAAAGGTATCTGACACCAAGAAATGAAAAAAATACTTCCATGTTGAGTTCACCAAAAATGTAGAGAAGGGGGGTTCATCACCCCTAGGACTCCAGGTCGCGGGAGAGCCCCAAGGAACTAACTGCCTTAAACTACCTTAGTTTGTTTGATGGGTGTTTCAAAAATCAAGTGAGCTGAACAAATAGGTTTCAAACAATAAACTAGATAACTCGCTATTTGAGGACGACAACACAAGAAGTAGACTCTAGCATAGCGCATTGGCATCTTAGGGACATTCTGGCGTCTTGGATGAATAGGGGTCTAGAAAACAAACAAAAAACACAAAGGGCCTACTAATGACCCGACTGATAGCTTTTTATAGTTTGACAAGGAAATTACAAAAAACAAAAAGTACAACAACAAGAATACAAGAAACTACTCTAATGCATAAATGACAAAGAAAGGTAAGGAAAAGGTACCACTCCACCCCACACTTTGATTCTTCAACTCTAACTCCAAAAGGATGAACCAATACCTACACACATGGAAATGGGAAAAATGTTGGGATTTGTTTTGAGGTCTACCTCAGTCAGAACCCCACTTTGGTGTTCCCACCTCCATAGACATCTAAATATGCAATGAGATAGAAAAATTGATAAAGAAGAGAATTAAACTTGTATACTATCAAATAGAGTGAAAAGACAGCTTGAATGCTACTCTATAAGACACAATAATGTTAACGAAATAATGAGATAAATATCACCTTTCCTCCTACTAGGACGAGAGGAAGAGATGATACCATACCAAGATAATAGAGCCTTTTAAACCTATAAATGTGGTGGAGTTGCAAAAACAACATTGTAGAAGCCAAGTAGAGATCAAGAATCACTAGGAAGAGAGAAAGATTAAGCTTGAGAGAGTGAGAGAATGATCAAGAAGTTACAAGAATTAATGAGTGAGAGAATGTATGCAAGAGTGAATAAGTGATTTTGAATTAAAAAAATGGAGGTAGTAGGTCAATTTTCGTCAGTCAAGGGAGGAAAAAATATATTACCTTCACAACCAACCAAAGACATAATGGTTTTGAAAATTCTAGAGGTAGAATTCCTCTTAGGTTGTAAGTGCGATGTATGGATGTTTGCATAACATGCACGTATCCACGACAAAAATTCCTCCACAAATGCAAAAAGATAAGACCACACAGAAGGAATAAGCTAATGAGAGTGGTTTTGCATCATTTGAATTATATTTTCTAAAATAAAGGTAAAATAAATGGGGAATTTGTGTAGGGTGCAAATTCACGCTATCACAGGTAGAAAAAAAAATATTTCTACAATCTGCATATTTCCTAAGTCTTGCCATCTTATTTTATCATCAAGTTCTTCTTCTTCTTCTAGTACTGAATTTATTCGATGGTAATCTTTTGTATTTATTCTAACTATCCAAGCCAAGGTATTCAGTTGTGAAATAATATCTTCCGATTTAGCTTACACCTAATTAAGATTTAGTTGAAGAAAATTAAAGACATAGTTATGTGTTAAGACCATAACTACTCATGAAAGAACACTAAAAGTGAAAGTATAAGGAAATTTTATTGATTAAATTTTGTTCTTACCCAGCAAAGTGTAGACATGGAAAATGTACAATTTGATCTGACACATGTGATCTTGATTTACTAACACCATTTCATCCTGAATCATCTCCTTTACTAGTCATTTAATCGAATAATTTGTATTTGATTAAATTCATCACTCTTCATCTCTTAATTAATTAAATCAACTTTATCTAATTAAGTCATCATCTCTTATTAATTAAATAAATCAATTTTATTTAATTATTTATGTAATCCCTCTCTAATTGAATAATTCATTTTATTTGATTAAATCCCTAAAGTCTTCTTATTAAATTGAATAAATTAAACATTATTTAATTTAATCTTAACATTACCCCTCCTTAGTTAAGTAAATCAAATCATTTACTTAATTAAACCCTTCCTCTCAATTTGATTTAAATCAATTCATAAATTTAAGTCTAAATTGTCACATCTAATTCCTCATTAAATTAATCAAATCTTTGATTAAGTTAATCTTTCTCACTAAAATCCTCTAGAGAATGCAACTTGCACAATAAATCAATTACTTTGATTTATTTAATTCTCTATTTTCCCTCACAAAGCATCAAAAGGGAATATTCTCTCATTTGAATTCAAAAGGCCAAGTGGACTTGGTCCTTCCAATAATGCATTCAATGCATCTTACATGTCCTTGTGCATTGAGCCAAGTGACATTAACTCCATTATTCTCTCCCCCCAACATGTCACATTCAAAATTCAAATTTGAATCCAATGACATTTATCATGCACATTGACCAAAATGTGCTCATTCCTCAACCATTCACATCTTGACAAGTGGCACTTGGCCATTGGATGTTGAATGATCCCACATTGCTTATTTTCACTCATTCTTCCAAGATTGGAATCTATAAATGAGAGACTCTTCCTCTCATTCAAACATCCACAATTTGAGTAAACTTACTATACTCAAATCCATCATCATCCACAATCTTCATGCAAAGTTACTCTCTTCACATTGAGAGCTAATTTTTCCCATTGCACTCAATCATCCACCATTTTCATAAATTGTAACAAGGTTATGCTCAAATCTCTTTGGAGATTTTACCATTGTTCAATCAACCCACATTGCAACTTAGGAATTGGGAAAGGGCCAATTGCAACACTTCATTGGCACCAATTCCCCCATATGATCATCATTCTATTAGCTTGATTAGGATTTAATTTCATTTCTTTTATTGTGTTCTTCATCTTTGTTCCTAATTTTAGTTTAAATAGATGGATTTTATGGGGAATCTCTCATACTTGTTTGCATGCATTTGATCTAACAACTAATGTGTTTTGTTGCTATTGTGCATTTGCAGGTTTAGGGGTTCACACAAGTAACCAAAAATCTATTGCTCAATAGATTTTTGTTCATTAAATTAATGGATGCAATGACTTTATTTTTCCCATAATTGAAGACAAATAAGCAACAAACAATCAAGGTTAAGTATTGACTAATTTCCCTCTAAATTTTTATTAAGGTACAACTCCCTTGTATGATAGGATTTTGATTTATGATTTTTTAAATTTAAAGGTGGGCTATAATTTTAACCATCAAGTCATAATGAAAAACTAAAATTTGTTCATGGACATGATACAAATTTGATTAAATTGAATAAATGAATGAACAAAATACCAAATTGAACATAGAAGATAGAAAATTTGAAAATAACTATCGCCAACACTTCAACACAAATATTGAGATACCAACAATAGATAAATTATTGTTCAAAATTAAACTCTACTTAACCCTAGAAGGAAATGAATATGACACAAAAAATATCATTTTTACAAAGAAAATTAATATTCAAGCATTTATCCAAGCTCACAGACTTAAAAATAAATAATAAGCATCACATCTAATTTTAAAACACACACAAACAAAGGAATTCCGTAAGGAACAAAAAAAATTTGATTGGTCCTTCTTTAATGGATTCTCAATCTTACATCATAACTTATAATAGGGATGAAAATTTTGGACCCTTCAAATTTCCATTAATTACATATTTAGAACATTTCAAAATGTAATTGTCAAAGAGTCTTAAAAAATTATTCTTTAAAATAAAAATAAAAGTAAAGTTTAATATATAAAATCTATATAAAATTGAATGTCCAAATAAAGTATGAATAATGTTGAGGTGGTTGATTTTGTGGGCCTATGTTTTGTTCCTTTGTTATTGAGACATGTTGCCTAGATGCCACACATATTTAATAATCCTTAAGTGCTTGTGTGACAACTAGAATCTCATTGTGTTGAAGAATAGTAACATTTTTAGTTCTAAGCTTCTAGAGATCTTTGTTGTTAATAAGATTTTTGATCTTGGTAGAATGGGTGACTGAGAATTTCTCATACAAAGATAAGGTAGAATTAATCTTGTCCAACTTCTTCAAACTATCCTTGTTGAAATATTGCTCACTAGATAATGTATTTACTACCTTATAAAAACATTCCTTTAGTTCCTCAATTGTAGCTACACCGTCATTTTCTTTCTTCTTGAGTTGATAACCAAAATCTAAGAATTCTTTAATAAGATCAGTGTTGATATTGTTGTACTATTTTAACAACTTATTATGTTCCTGGATATTTTGTTTCTAAAAGGAGATCTTCTATTCAATACTCTTCCTTGACATTATGAACCTCGGGTCATCTATAAAAGGGATGATCTTCTTAGTTGCAACTTTATCTAAGCTGATATCTAGAATCTCCTTAATATCATTATCTTCTTGTATCCAAAGAGTCTCTTCATGTTTGTAGTTTTCTATATTAGTCTTGATAGAATTAATCAATAAAATCAAGTCATCATAAACCATATGTAGCTTTTCAATTAGAGGGGGGGCTTTGGATTTTACATCTATGACCCATTCTTGAGTAACTCTACCATAGTATATGTAGACATGGAAAATGTAAAGTTTGATTCGGCACACTTGATCCTGACTACTAATGACATTTCTTCCTGAATCACACTCTCAGATTATCATCACCTTATGTCTCTTAATTAAATAAATCATTATTTATTTTATCAAGTCTTTCTCCTCTATTGATTAAATTAATCAATTAATTTAATTAACCTTATGTCTCTATTTAATTAGATAATTTTATTTTTTTGATTAAAGTCTCTAAAGTCTTCTTATTAAATTGAATAAATTACACCTTGTTTAATTTAATCTAACATTGTCCCCTTTAGTTAAATAAATTAAATCATTTATTTAATTAAATCTTTCTTCACAATTCTTGATTTAAATTAACTCATAAATTTGAGTCAAAATTGTCAAATCATCTAATATCTCATTAAATTGATCAAATCTTGATTAAGTTAATCTCAATCAGTAAAATCCTCTAGAGAATTCAACTTGAATAATAAATCAATTACTTTGATTTATTTAATTGTCTATTTTCTCTCAACATGGAATAAAGGAGGAATATTCCTTCAAATTTGAATTCAAATTCAAGTGGGCTTGGTCCTTCCAACAAGGCATTTAAGACCTCTTACATGTCCTTTGCATTGAGCCAAGTGACATTAACTCTATTTCCCTTCCCTCTAAACATGTCACATTCAAATTTCAAATTTGAATCTCATAGCATTTATCATGCACATTGACCAAAATGTGCTCATTCCTCCACCAATCACATGTCGACAAGTGGCCTCTTCTCATTGGTTGGTCTTTTGTCCCATATTGCTCAATTTCTCTCTCTCTTCCATTTGGAAATCTATAAATGAGTGACTCTTCCTCTCATTCTATCATCCAAAATTTGAGTAAACTTACTATACTCAACTTCATCCTCAAGCATATCTAGTTTAATCCATTTCATCAAATTCTTAGCTAGGTTATGCATATTTTTATCATGGAGCTTGATTCAATCTTCATCAAGGTGGATCACTCATCAAATCATCACAAAGATTACAAAGGAGTTGGGAAAGGGTTGATTTCGACACACCAATAGGCACCAACTCCCCCATGGGATCAAGAGTTTGCATTTTCTTAATTTAGGATTTCATCTATATTTCATGTTTGTTCTTCTTTTTCCTATTTTGAGTATTTGTAAATGGATTTCATGGGGAACCCTTGTTTTATTTGGCATATCAACTAGCTAATGTGTTTTTTTTCATGTCTATGCAATAATAGGATAGGGGTTCACATTTTGGTGCTAGAAGGAGGGCATGAGAAAATTCTAATCACATTTATTTGCAAAATTCTGTGTTTTTTTCCATTTCTTTTACAGGTTCCAAGAAACCATGCTGCACACAGGCCTGTGGCTCTATATTGCGCTACTTCCGTAGGCGTGGTGCTATATCACACCGCTCATAATCTAAACTGTGCCACACTTGTTTTCCATGCCAGTTTTTCAAAATTTCAAACTCTTCCGTGAACCTGTCTATCCAAACTTCGCTGCACTTAGTCTTGCACCTCTATATTGCATCGCATCTGGAGGCATGACACTATATCGCACTGCATTTTTTCAAACCACGCCACACCTGCTTTCCTGCTCAATTTTTTTTTAAATCCCCAACTCGGCCACCAATTTTAAGTTGCAAATTGTGCCACCTACAAAAATTTTCCGCACCCAATTAAACACACGATACTATATAGCATCACTCCTGTTCCAAACTACATCACGAAAAATAGTCAAAAATTTAAATTTTAACATGTGCCTTTTGAGTTTTAGATTTTTTAATCATTGACTTATTTTTTGTTTTTGTACTCTTTGGTTTTTGTCATCTTGTAGGTTAGAACAAGGGAGAAAGAGAAATGGGAGGTTTCATCATGTCATCATTTTTATCATACACAAAGTGTTTTTAAACACTATAGTGTTGTTTAACACTTTTAGAGGACCTTTAATTATGTTTTAAAAGGAAGTTGTTTACTTTCATGCCTTAGAAAACACTAATTTTTCTTTTGGGTTTTAATAAGAACAAAAAAATTTCTTTTTCAAAATTTTTGAAAAAAAGGCTTAAAAAGAACCTTAGAAACAATCTACTAGATTTGGTTTAAGGCTTAAACATTGAACAAGGCAACTCTCACACTTCAAGGTTGATGCTTTAAAAATAACTCATTTATTGCTTTGAGGATTAAAATGAACATGTGTATTTTGATGTTTTGTAATCCTTTTCACAAAGTAATTTCATCTAAAAGAAGTATGCACTTCTCTTGTGCCTCATGAAGATCTTGAGAATCAAAATTATTTTTGTGATATTAAGTTGTCAAAAGGATTACCTCCACACTTCATTTTGGGGTTAAATTGAACAAAACATCTCGCGAGTATGAGTAGGCTTATTGCATGTGTTATCCCTTTGTTTATAATCAAAGGTTGATCAAACTATGAATATGTTTACTCACTTTTGTTTATCTTAGCGGTCCTGCCTTGTGGGAAAAAGTACTCACAAGGGAATGAGCCAACTGGGAACATGCTAAAGCCAAGCGACTTCCACCTAGGATATGTGTGGATATTGGAACAAAGGCCAATATCATGAGGATTATTCTGACAAGAAGGACAACAATGGTCTCTTGCCACATGGATGGTCCCCCATGAACAGAATGCCCAGATTAAAACCCCTTGCTTAGCAAAGGCCAAAATCCTAATCTATTTCTTGGTGCAAAAGGTCATGTCCTTTGAAGCCACCCCACGTATACATGCAGTTTTGTTGTAGAGATGAAAAGTATGCCATGGTAGATTCATGGGTACTAATTCTTGGTTGACCCGAGAAGCGAGTACACTGTAAGGGGGAGCCTATGTATTCAAGCATCTAATCATCCACACTAAATATGCGCAATTGGATTTATCCAAGTGGGAGCCCAACAAATATTGTCTCTTCAGCCTAGGGATGTGCATATCATTGAAATCAAAAAAACTTTGCTTGAATCTAAAACATTGAAAATGAACATTCGCAAAGAATTTCAAATTTAAAACCCCTTAGAGGAAACAAATAACCTTTGACAAATCTAAGTGATCTTGCTTTCCCTATGGATTATATCCTTAGAGGTTTCTAAGTTCCTGAGTTTAATCATCATTTTTTTTACTAAGGTAAACCAATGAAACTATGCTCTTGGAACCTTTACTTTCACATAATGGACCTTTTGGAATGAGATTATGGTAAAAAGAAAGTCATTAATCAAGATTAACCCCAATTGAACCCCACACATGTGCTTGCAATCTTTTGTCTTATAGTTTTCCATGTGAACATTGGTCTTTTGGTTTGAACCACTTTTAGGGAAAAGCATGTTCTTCATTACCTTGTTCTTGTAAGTAGGTCCTCATAGGGTCATCTAGGATCAAGTCAAACCCTTCACCCATCTCAAACATCAATCAAATCCCATCTCACCAAAAAAATCTTGGGAACTTTTAAAACATCACTTATGCTAGACTTCTAGGAAAAATCAACATGACCTTGTTTGGCTTAACACACCTAGCCTAGTTATCATCTTGTGTACACATTTTCTCTAGGATAACACAACTTTCTAGAGTTTACAAGTGCATTATCACTTTGTTTGACTTAACACACTTAGTCACACTGTCATCAATCAAAATCAAATCAAATCAAGTCCTAAAGTCTAGCATTGATCCAAAGTTCCTACAAAGTTCAAAAACCCATATCATTCACCCCTTTCATCCTTCATCTCATCATTGGTCCTCAACCCCTCAGAGGTCAACAAGTTCAAAACACAAGAGGAACATGGAATATAAACTTGATTCATCCATCATGAGTAATCCAATTCAACCAAACTATCCAAGCCTTACAATGCCAATTGATTTTCAAAACTTGCATTTGTACAATCCATACATGGGATCATTATCTCCTACAAACCTCAATGGTACAAAAAATGTGGTTTTTCCCAATATAAATTTTGGAACACCTTTCCCTTTAGTAGATTTAAATAAAATTCAAAACTTACAAATCTATCAACCAAACAATCAAGGCATGAGCCTTCTCCCTTTACCAATTGTCAATCAACCAAATCGGATCAATACTCCAATCATAAAGTAAAAAATCATATCAAATCCTCCCATTTTCCCATCAATATCGCAACAATAGATGGAAACCATCCAATCAACCCCAATGGTTAACACATTTGCAATTCCTCAAGTGTCCCAAGGACCAAGCATCTCAATAACACCATTCACCACTCAAATCCTGCCAATCAATGCAACCGTTCTACTCATCACAATGGTCAACACCATTCCCAATCCACCACCACCACCACCAAAACATAACATGGAAAATTCATTCTCCATTTTTTTGCAAGCCGCTCAACAAGCTTCTTGCCAAAAGGTGCTCCAAAACCAACAAGCTACACAGCTAGTTGCTCAACAAGCATAGACTCAAGCCCAACACCAGGCTTGACAGGCACAAGCACAATTCTAGGCACTATTGCAAGAAATCCATCAACAAGTGTATCAAAAAGTAGCACAACAACAAGCCCAACAAAAATCATTGTTGGCACAACAACAACATGACCAATAACAAGTGTTGTTGGCTTAGTAGCAAACACAGGCCTTACTCCCACAGCAGAGCTTGGAATAGATTCCCACCAAAATTGTTGAAAATGATGATCAAGATCCTTCGACCAATGATCATGTTGAAAATGTCTCTACATCACCTAATGAGTTAGAGGACATATCTCAAGAATTTATTTCAAAGCATGATCAACATCTTTCACCAAGGTCTAGCAATGATCCTTTCAAAAACTTATGGACATCCTTTGACCTCATGAAATTTGAGAATCTTCCTATGCCTAATGAAGATATCCAAGAACACAATACATTGTTTGAAATTGACCCATGTCAAGAACTTGATCCAAAGCATGTCGAAAGCGATTCTGAAATCATTCGAGATCTAGAATTTGTATCTCCAAGATACTACAATGATATAATGGACACTCTACTATCTATAAAAGATGTCACAAATAAGGATTGTATCCATATAGCACATACCCCTTCATCAAACCGTAAGATGCTTTCTTTAGATGGACATGTAGATGATCTTCATTCAAAACAAGAGTCTCATACTCTTGATATCATTACCAAGGAACAAGAGTCTCCCACTCTTAACATTTGTGCACATGACCAAGATGTAGAAAAATCTAGAGACATATCAGAAATGGATCACGAAGAAGGTTTCTATAGAAGTTGTGAATGAAATACATCATGTGCAGAAATATTAGAAAAATAACATGAAGAAGGCTCATGTAGAAGTGGTGAATCTGAAACATTTTGTAAGAGCATATCAAGAATGAATAACAAGGAAGAATTTTATGTGGACGATGAATCAACAACACCTCTTGAAGGAGCATTACAATCTGATATCTCACAAGATCAAGCCAAAAATATCAATTAGGCATTCATCCCACATATGGAGGATCCTATCACTTATAAAGTTGGATCACTTACCTTTCTTAGAGAAAGATATCTCATCAATAAATAAGTTGTCACTTTTGAAAATCCACTATAGAGTAGAGAAGGATTAGCACCTTGTTTCCAAGGTAAATCATATCTTATTGCAAAAAAATGTTTCAACAGATGAAATATCAAGGCAGAGGATTAGGCCTATAATAGGGTATCCTCGAGTCAATGCAAATTATTGGAAATCCTAAGAATCAAGGTCTTAGTTATTCGACAATTAAGGGATCTAAACATGTAAGTGATACCTCTATAAAACTGGGGGAAACTTCATCTCAAGAAAATGTCAACATAGGGAGCACAAAGAATCCTTATGATGAAACCAATTCCAATACTACAACCAGCCACGTCATGAATCTTCATCCACCCATCACCCCATCCACAAAATCAGACCAACATCAAAAGGGATATTTGAATCAAAGCATGAAGAATGTTATCAAATAAAAAGAAGCTAAGAAGCACGAAGGACAAATCAATTACACTTGGATACCAAAAAATACAAAAAAATATGATCCCTATCATACTCTATTAGTCAAAGAAACTATGGGGAAAATTAAAAAGGGGAAATTATCCATCAAAGATGTCTACAAAGGAAAAAGCATGGTTCTCAAGTGACATACAAAGTGTATGGAGTTGCTGGTGCTAATTCCATGCACACTTCCGTATCCACCCATCATTGCTCATCTTCCCAATTTTGGAGAGACAAAGGTTCCAAACTATCAACCAATCCATCTTTTATTCCTAAATACACTCCACCATCCATGCCTCCATGCATAATATCTAATTCTCACATTGACCATGTGTTGACAATGACCCTTCATCATAAGGGTTCAGAAGGAATTTTATCATGATGTGCGCACAAAGACGGAGTTAACTCCGGTATCAGCAAAGCAAATCAAGGATCTCAAAATTTGTTTTCAAGTGCACGTATCTTAGCAAAGCAAATTCTTCAAGTAGGATACTGGTGTTATGTTATGATAGAAGCATCAATGTCAGTAGTACCAGATGATTCAAGATCGGCTTAAAATCTCTCTGAAAATACAAAAAAAATTAGAAAATATAAAAAATCTAAAAATTCCAAAAAATCAGAAAAAGGATTGAAAATAGTAAAGAAAAAAATTGTCTTCTAGTGAAAACCACTTCGATGGTAGTTTGGGCAAGTACCATGATGAAAAACTGGCAAACAGGTGTCATGTGTGGAATCCAGCATCTATGTGCGCCATTTTAGGAGAAAGCATCTTATCACATCCATAATAAGGCCAAAATTCTAGCCATATCATTTGTTCATCCATGAACCATTTATCCAATCCATTTTTATCCATCTACATCCATACTCTAAAGCTATCTTGATCTTGGAAAATTTTGGTGCACACTTTACACTTACTTATGGTAGTCATCTCGACATGGGTCATTTTCATTGATCCTATCCTATCCAATATTATTTAAGCCATGAACCACTATCCAAATGCGCATCCACTACCTGAACCCCTTATATTATCATAGGATAATCCTTGTCGTCCTTTGCATGCTTACCATATCTATCCATATATATAGTGATCCAAGCATCCATCCATGGCATTCCATACATTGCTAGACACTGGGGATAGATATTTACATCTTGTTTTAGGAATAAATCTTGATATATATCCTCTAGCTCATGTGGTAATCTGAACATTGGAAAAATGTGAAATCAAATTGGTCAAAGAATTTTTGAGACAAAATGCTAAATCACTAGCCCAAGGCATATTTTGGCAGGAATACATTCCTTATCAACCTTTATCTTTCATCGAACATCAATCCAAACAATCCATATCAGTTGCATCTATTGTGTACTTCAGCATCACATCAAATCATGAAAACAATTTTGTTCCAAGCCAAGCTTTTAAATCCTGATCAATTGAATCCAATCAATTATCACCTTGTTTGACTTAACACACTTAGTCAAAATACCCTCTTGTGCACGAGTTTACTCTAGGATAACAAAAATCCCTAGAGTTTACAAGTGCATTATCATCTTATTTGACTTAAAACACTTAGGAAAATTATCCAATCCATCATCAACTTGTTTGACTTAACACACTTAGTCAAACTACCCTCTTGTGTATGAGTTTACTCTAGGATAACACAACTTCCTAGAGTTTACAAGTGCATTATCACTTCTGTTTGACTTAACACACTTAGTCAAACTATCAATCCATCAATTTGATCAATCAACCTTTGCTTGGTTTTCAACAAAATCCCAAAATAGAGCAATGATATCATCACATATCCACATCGAAATTGTCAAAATAATGCAAAAATCCAAAAACATCCAAATCATTCAAAATCTAAAACATGTCAAAATAAAAAAAATCAAAAAATATGTCGATCGAACTACGTCATCTCTGAGCTTGAACGTAGGAAAGGTTGATCTTTGATCATCCCCCAAGATAGTTTAGGTCAGTCCTTTAGGCATCCATCACAATAATTTGGCAATCCATTTGCCCATCTATCTCATCAATAGTCAATTCAATTGTCAGTCGAACTACGTCGTCTCTGAGCTTAAAAATAGGCAAGGCCATCCTTGATTTGCCCCCAAGAAACAAAATCCAAAACATTCATAAAATATTGAAAATACCAAAAACGACCTCAAATATTTTCAAAACATCAAAAACATCCAAATATCTGAAAAAAATCCAAAATGGTGCATCCATTTCATCTCACTTTCACCCACGATAATCATCATTCCTAATAAATCAATCATCATCGTCACCCTTTGGTAAGTGAGTCAGAAGCAAGTCTAGCAAGTTCCAAAGTGAACACCCTAATCATCAAAAGTTTCAAGTCTAGGTCAGTAAGCAAGCAAGTTCGTAAGCTCAGAGTATCAATAGCTTATCACCTAATCATTCCCACCAAAACCCTGATCACAACATGTCCTAGGATGAATCCTTCCCATGATGGACATAAGGATCAGGTATCTCGCAGTAGTTTAGCCTTGGCTAGCAGTATGAATAACATTAGCTTGTTTGTTTACTTTGTCTGGTCTTTTTGACTTATCTTATTTTGTGCTCATTCCAAGGACCTCTCGATGATGCCTAAACAAAACAAGTTTAGAGAGAAAGGAATGGGGCAATGATCTTTATATTTTTTATCTATTGTTCTTGTTGGATATTCTTGTAAAATAACTTGGCGAATACTTTCTTTGTTAGGTCCATCCTAGCAAGGTTTCTATATTTCAAGTGTGAACAAGAGACTCCTATCTGATTGTCAATTCAAAGTCCATCACACTAGGTACAACATCATCCTGGTTCTTTATACCTTGATGCATCGTGCCTATGTGTGTTATCAAACATAAAGTAATTGGCCCTTTGAAAATCCCAAATCCTAGTAAGAAAATCATCATCATCATCATATTGTAGGCTTGTTGGATCCTCCTTTCATCCATCTTATTCTTCTTATTCTTCTATCTTTACTAAAATTTCAATCTAAAGTAGTGAGATCTCAAAATATACATGAGGCTACCCATGACCAATGACTGTCTATATAAAATAAAAATTGTCTACATCAAAGAATTATATTTCATCCTCTCATCAATGGAACCACTCCTCTCTCATTTTATCGTGATATCGATCGAAAAATTAGCATTTTCACTCGATCTCTCGAGGGGGAAGTATACCAGCAATATCCTTCCATTGGGGCAGCAGTGGGGCATCTAAAAAACTCAAGAAATTTTGAACTTTGATCACAACAGTTTATTATTTGAATCAATGCAACAAGTACATTGCTTCAAAGAGGGGCAAAATGTAGACATGGGAAATGTATAGTTCAATTTAGCACACTTGATCCTGACTACTAACGACATTTCTTCTTGAATCATACTCTCGGATTATCGCCACCTTCTGTCTCTTAATTAAATAAATCATTATTTATTTGATTAAGTCTTTCTCCTCTATTGATTAAATTAATCAATTTAATTTAATTAACCTTATGTGTATGTTTAATTAAATAAATCATTTTATTTTATTAAAGTCTCTAAAGTCTTCTTATTAAATTGAATAAATCAAACCTTATTTAATTTAATCTGACATTGTCCCCTTTAGTTAAATAAATCAAATCATTTATTTAATTAAATCTTTCTTCACAATTCTTGATTTAAATTAACTCATAAATTTGAGTCAAAATTGTCAAATCTAATATCTCATTAAATTGATCAAATCTTGATTAAGTTAATCTCAATCACTAAAATCCTATAGAGAATGCAACTTGCACAATAAATCAATTACTTTGATTTATTTAATTGCCTATTTTCTCTCAACATGGAATAAAGGAGGATTATTCCTTCAAATTTGAATTCAAATTCAAGTGGGCTTGGTCCTTCCAACAAAGCATTTAAGACCTCTTGCATGTCCTTTGCATTGAGCCAAGTGACATTAACTCTATTTCCCTTCCCTCTAAACATGTCACATTCAAATTTCAAATTTGAATCTCATAGCCTTTATCATGCACATTGACAAAAATATGCTCATTCCTTCTCCAACACATGTGGACAGGTGGCCTCTTCTCATTGGTTGGTCTTTTATCCCAAATTGCTTAATTTCAGTCTCTTTTCCTCTCATTCTATCATCCACAATTTGAGTAAACTTACTATACTCAACTTCATCCTCAAGCATATCTTGTTTCATCCATTTCATCAAATTCTTAGCTAGGTTATGCATATTTTTATCATGGAGCTTGATTCAATCTTCATCCAGGTGGATCACTCATCAAATCATCACAAATATTACAAAGGAGTTGGAAAAGGGCTAATTTCGACACACCAATTGGCACCAACTCCCCCATGGGATCAAGAGTTTGCATTTGCTTAATTTAGGATTTCATCTATATTTCATCTTTGTTCTTTTTTTTCCCTATTTTGAGTATTTTTAAGTGGATTTCATGGGGAATCCTTGTTTTATCTGGCATATCAATTAACTAATGTGTTTGTTTGTCATGCCTATGCAAGAATAGGATAGGGGTTCACATTATCTATCCTTTTGAACTTTTTTGAACATTTCTATTCCAAGTGAAAATTTTGGATAAAAAAATAAACTTTCCTGACTGACATTTTGGGGAGAAGGATCCATTAGTGAATTTAGGAAATTAGATATTAGCTCTACCACCTATTTCAATTCATCTTTTTCCTTCTTATCCTTCTCAGTTTTATCTACTAACTTTGTAGCTATCACTTTGAAGTTATGAACATCTCCATCCTTGCTCAAAGGTCCCAAATCCACCTTTGCCATGCTATAATTAGGAACAATAGTTTGACTAGGTTCTTTCTATGCAAATGAACGTATAATCTTTATTAAAAAAATCTTAGAGCTACTATCTTCCATAAATCTCAAAGCATTTTTAACTTCTTAGACATAGGATACCTTTTCAATAATTTCCCTATAATATTATTGTTGGTGTAAATAAGTATTTTACTTATTACACTTTACTTAAGCTTACTTAGGGAATGCATATCATTCTAGTTTGCACTTGTGACACCTAGTTATTTGCATCATGCATCTAGTTTTGTGCATACATAGAGAGATATGAATTGGACACCTAGAGAAGTGTGTGTTGGAGAAATTCCACTCTTTGTGGTGTGATCTAGTTATCACCTTTATATCTCCACTTTTCATGGCATGATAATTCCAATTTAGTTGGGAGATCCACCTTTCATGGAATTATCTATTATTTCTCTCCACCTACCCTACACATGATTGTGCCACTTGTCTCATTCATGTCCCTTCATTGTGTCGTAGATTTCCTTTATAAGAAATCCTTGTACATACATGTTTTTTACTATCTTCATGCATATTGAGAATACTATCATCATATTCTCTCATTCTTTCTCTCTCTCTCTCTTTTGTGTTATCTTTGATCTCTAGATCCTATTGTTTCTTTTCATAAGTTCTTACAGTTATCATTTGGAAATCTGACATGCACCATTTCCCTTTTCTTAGATAATGTGTTCTCTAGCCATGAAGGGGAAGTAGTAGTACCAATATCTTGAGAAGAATGAGGTAAAGAAAATTGAGGAGCTCTCTTCAAAGGAGGGGTCTTCATTATGTTTTGCATGTCAAAAGAAAATTGGGTGAGAGATTTACCTTTTTGTGTGCTCTTCTCAAACACATTTTGAGATGGTTTTGGTTGATATTCAAGAGTATCAACTTCCAGTATCATAATTTCTTGTTCTTGTTCATTTCCCCTTTCCTTATCCTTTTCTTTTTCTCTTTCTTCTTGATCTTCAACATCACTATATTTTTTAGGACCATCAACACATATTCTTTGGACTCCCTCTATTTTGTGTAGGTTCTTCTCCATCTCCACTACCACCTAGTGTCACTATGTGTTGTGTAGGAGGAAACACTACTATTGATGATGAGGTCCCTACCTGACTAGGCTTGATCTATTAAATATTTTTCCTACCTTTAGATTGAGCCTTAGAATCCTCACACTTCTTCTCAACAAGTCATATTTGTGTCCTTTTTAGGACTACATAGTTCTAGTCTCTAATTCTTTGGGTTCTTTGAGACTCCAACCAGCAGGCACCATGGGTTGCATCTGGATATGAATGATGTAGATTGGGTCCACTAAGTCCGACTCATTGTTTTCAATGCGATTGATATCCCAACCCTATCTAAATGAGACATTTTTTCTTAAGTTCATTCTCATACATCTCCTTTTCCTAACTCATAATCATCATATCAACCCACCCAATAATCCTCCATATGTGGAACATGATAAAATCTAGGACTGAGATGTAGATTATCTTTCACAAAATTCCTATTATCAAAAGGAAATATCATGTAATAAGTAGAAACATTATACTTCACAATATCTCTCTTAATGTTGAGGTCATATGATTGAGATTTACATAGGTAATAACTAATACCAATGGGGAATGGGACACCTACTTTATTTCTCTCAGCACATCTCTTGTTAATCTCTATAATTTGTCTACAAATTTCAATGAGGATGAATCTATCCTCTATATATTTCTAGGCAATTTGTGAGGTAATCCATCATATCCTAAAACCCTTAAGTAAACCTCTGAAAATGAGTGAAATTGCTACCATATTTGTTTACAAGTTGAATGTCCTTGGGAGAAATCATTTACCCTAAATCACCCTATAGGTCCCTAACTAGCTTCATGGTGAATACATCATTCACTCTTCTAAATTAATGATAACTCTTCTCTTACTGTAATTCAGGATAATAATTATAGATTTGAGTTTGGTCATCAAATTTTTAACCATAGGGTTAAGGCCTGACCATGGCCTGGTGCATGCTAAAGCACAAAGGAGATACGAGGACATATAGAAGAATCTATTGACAACAAATCCAACTATATCATAATGTAATTTTTAATTAATAAGTGTTGTCCAATACAAGTATTGTTTACCAAAAAATAATTTATAGTATGAAAAAAATAATCATTCTTCAAATTCATTATCTTTCACATTACTTCACAATCTATGTAATACAATGATGTCATAAATTTTATCCATGAAATATGAATTGTGCAAATTTTTGGGTAGTTGAGATTTCCCTTTCTTTGGGACTGTAAACCACTTCTTAGTAATGGTGTTTTTGTAGTATCCCTTCTCACTGAAATAATATTGTGACAATGTGAAATTGGTCTACAAAAACATCTCTTTTGGCTAGCCTGAAACAACTACTAATATTAGCTCTATTCAGAGTGATTAACAAAATTTTGAATTCTTTCCTTATTTCCCTAGTTTGAGGGTTGTAATGGTTGATGCATTCAAGGACAAGGTTTGGGTACTACATAGCTATAGGGAAGGAATTTTCTTCAAGAATATTGCTCTCAATCAGTGAGTAATTAGAGCTATGTCTTGCTTGATAACCCTTCTCAAAACTCATTAATATTTATGTGCCCTAATCAAGTTTTTTCAATCTCAAGAAATGTAATGGTTAAACTAGTTAAATGTTCATACCCTAGATATTTATACTTCATTTTCACTTGGGCTATAGCTTCCGATCCCAATTACCAAATCTTGGGTAAAATTTGATAGAGTATCACCTAGGATTTCTCAATTTTATTCTTGAAAAAGTTATGAATTCACCTAGTATGAATCATGAAAGAAACCACTAGTATGTAAGAAAACACTTGTTAAAATTACTTATGATAATTTTCTCTTGAAGATGAATATATACCCTTTTTTCTATCTAGCTGCTCACCATAATTTTATCTCATGCTCTTGAAAACCCCCAATTCTCTTTTCATAAATGAGTAAAATAACTAAGGTCATCAACCCTTTCTTCTTATGTACCATTAGCATTAATTTCACTTCATTCGACTCTGACAATAATTAATTATCACGGGTAGCGTCTTTCACACCAGCTTCAAATCAGGTTGATGAAGAAGATGGTCAAAAGTTTGAAAGGTTCTTAAAATATTATCAGAGTCCAACAATGCTTTTGAAACCTTGATCTATCTCTTCTTTAGTCACCTTCCTTGTTTTTTTTTTAATTCCATATTAGAGAGTACAACGTTATGAATTGCGTGTCAGGCTTCAAGGTCTGAAAAAGTTGTCACAACTTAGAAAACCATTTGTAAACCTTTTAAAATTATCGTTCACTATGCTCTAGATCCAAAAATATAAGGTTATTGGTTTGGTATCAAACCCTGAGGAGGTTCTGAAAGCTTCATTCGCTCCTAACAATCATTCCAAAACAAATAAGAATAACCATTTTTATATTTAAAGATAGACTTGTTCAGGAGATTGAAAGGTTTTGAAAACCTTGATGGTCTATAAAGGAATAAATTGGAAACCAACTTAAAGCTTGTCTCTTGAGGAAACATTAGGTTCTATTGGGGTTAAAATGGGTTGTGAGAACCTCGTCAAAGCTTGACATGGTTATGAAAACCTTGTTGAATCCTAACTATAGTTCTCAAACCACTTCAAAATACTAAAATTGAGTAAAATGGCTAAGTATGGGGGAATTTATAGGAACTGAAGTAATGTAATGAACCATATGGACAAATGTGAAGACCTTTAGGATAGAATAAACCAAATGATGAGTAATATGGGATTTTGAAAGTGAATGGGTATTATAGAACAAAATCAAGGCAATATGATTACATGTGCCACTTACCAAAAATAACAAAGTGGACATGACCTTAGTTCTTATAGATTATAAATTTGGCCATAAGATCAAAGTGAAATTTTACACAAAAAGGGATCAATCTTATCATACTATTAAAAATTCACAAAAAATATGCACTTTAAAAAAAAGCACACAAAAATATTATTGTAGGAGAAAGAAAGGAGTCCCAAAAGTTCCCAAAATGAAAATAACTTAGGAACACCTATGAGAATTTTCTATTTTCAAAAAGACCAAGCACCAAAATCAAAAACCAATTGCACCACTATAAAGTTCATGAAATTCTATAGAAAATTAAAAAAATTCCTCAAAAAGGAGTCCATATTACCAAGTTATGAGCATGCAAAGTTGGACTATAAAATAAAAACTATTAATGAAGAGGGAGCAGATTGGACTAACCCGCTAATAGTTATTTTTCTATCAAATTTAACATAGTCACATATGATAGTCATTTGACTGTCAAATTTAAGACAATTTTTCTGACAGTTATTTGTCTATCAAACTTAGCATAAAATTTGATGATACTCATTTGGATGTTGAATATAAGATAGTTGGTTGAAAATTTTAAAAACCACCAAAATAAAATTAATGTAAAAAATGAAGTAGAATATATGAAAATAGGGGTTTCTAGGCTTTTTGAGTGCAATAGAAGGGTCAAATTTGACAAACCTTCAACTTGAAACCTTCATACATTAGTCAAAATATAATGAAAATTGAAAAAAATGAAGGGAAAACTTGACTTTATCTGATGCCTTAGATTCAATGGTGAGGTCCTTGAAACCTCCAATTAAACCTAGTAAAATCTTCAAGCCAAGATGGGTACCTCAAATCTAGGAACAATTTTGCAACACTAAAGCTCTAATATCATGTAGGAGTTAAATGTGAACTCCTCAACACCCCAAGATCACTTAGAAGATAACAATAACATCCAAAGGAAATAAATGGCAGAAATATCATGCTATGATTATTGATGCAAGATTACCAAATTGAATATGTGATGTACATATATGGTTCATTGATTTAAAATGCAAGTTGTGAGAAAGAATTAGACAATATCTTGACATGTGTTTTAATCCTATGCAATGAGACAACTGCGCCAATAAATATTAAATGAATTAGGACATAACAATTAAATGAAAGAAGATAATTATATAAGATCTAATAACAACACTATCTAGAAAGGTTCCCTCCTAGGAACTAAGTGGACTTAACATGTAAATATGACCTAGACAAGTAAAACATCTATTTGTACACCAAAAACTGGTTTAATAATCAAGTACGCAAGAAAATGAAGATATTTTAAATAAGCTGAATCAATCTAAGGCTAGGAAAGGAAACTATTGCAATTATGCTTTAGTGTCTAACGTTATGGATTCAAAAGATCCTTAAACTTATAAGAAATCTAAAAACCAACCTCATTGGGAAAAAGGCTATGAAATAAGAATAAAACACATTAATTCCAAATCAAACTTGGGATTTAGTTCCTTTACCTCAAGGAAATAATATTTTGGTATATAAATGGTTGTATACAACTAAGTTCAATGCAAATAATGAGGTTAGAAAATTTAAAGCTAGAATAGTTGCTAGAGGCTTCTCCCAAATTAAAGGCCTAGATTATAATGATTTTTTTTTCTCTTGTAGCTAAAATTTTAATTATTAATATAATTATTACTTTAGCTTCTCATATGCATTATCCTTCTCACCAAATCGATGTTAAAATTGCATTCTTAAAAGGTGATTTACATGAAGAAATTTATATGTCTCAACATTTGGGTTTTATTAAGGAAGGAAATGAAAAACTTGTTCACAAATTAAATAAATCAATTTGTGGTTCAATACAATCTCGTAGACAATGGTATTTTAAAATTAGTGCATTGTTTCAATTTCACAGTTTCATTAGAAGTAAAAATGATCAAAATTTCTATATTAAGCACATTGAAAATGATATTGTGATCATTATTTTATATGTCAGTGATTTGATTATTAATTCTAGTTCTAACAATATGATTTGTGATAATAAGTATAAACTCAATAATCATTTTCAAATGATTGATTTAGGCTTATCACATTATTTTTTGGGTATGCAAATTTGGAAAACACCTAAAGAATTTTTATTTCTCAACATAAATATGCTCAATATCTCTTAGATAAATTTAAAATGAATGATGCTAATTGTGTTTCTACTCCTTATGAATTAGGGATTAAATTAAAGACTAATGTGGAAACTCTATTTTTTGATCCTACTTTATATAGGAAATTAGTTAGAATTTTAAATATATTTTTGGTTTAATTTATAGATACACATCTAAACCACAACAAGCTCTTTTTAAAGTTGCTAAAATAATTTTAGGATATTTTAAAGGTACTCTTAATCTTGGTCTCTGTTATTATGAAAATTATGCATTTTCTTTAAAAGGTTATATTGATTTAGATTTAGGTGGTGATCCCAATGATGAGAGATCCACTTGTGGTTATTTTTTCTTTCTTTCATCATGTGCAATCTCAGGGAATAGTAAGAAGTGACAATCTAATTCTCTTTTCTCTATATAATTAGAATATAAAGGTTGAATAAATGGATCCAAAGAAGCACCATGGTTAAGAAGACTACTTGGAGACTTGGGTTTATGTCAAAAGGATACTACACCCTTATATTCTAATAATCAAAGTGTCATTCCTTTGTAAAAGAATCCAATCTTTCATGCAAGGATCAAATACTCTCCAAAATCACTTCATTAGAGAAAAATTGAAGACAAGCAAGTTTCTCTTTCATATTGTAAAATTGAAGATCAAGTTGTAGATATTCTCACTCAAACTCTCTATAAAGATAAAATTATCTATCATTTTAAAAATCTAGCATTATAACCTATTGATGAATTTGATGTTAAGTCCCAAAGTAAAGCTTAAGTAGGGGTGTTATGAATTATTTTTTACTTGGGTGAAGATTATTTATTATTATTTATTTAAATACTTGTAAGAATACTCCAAAGGAATGCCTACAAGTGTTTTGTCTAATTTTAGTATTCTCACACATCTATGAGGATGACTTATTTTTATAATTCCTTTTTGGAGAAATATTAAATCTTAGATGCATCTTCCTCCTTATGAGGATCTTGACACCTTGCACACACATAATATGAAAAGTCTCATGCATAGACATGGGAGTTATTTATGCAACTAATTTCTCACCTCAATTTATTTGAGGTGGTTCTCTCCTTATTTGCATAAACCAAACTATTCTAGATCTCTTTCTCTCTCAGTATCTCTTTGTAATATTTTTAGGCTTTATGTCATTTTCATAATATTGAGGGTTTTTTTTTCTTTTGCCTCATTAAAAACTCTTGTCTCTCCTCTTGGATATTTTGTGTGCAAGCTCTCTTGATATTTTTTTTCATCTTGGATGGTAATATTTTCCTTCAATTTTTTTATCTTGGATTAGTACTTTATGTTTATTTCATTTATAATTCTTTTTATTTTAATAAATAAATTAATTAATATCTTCACCTAACCAACTAACTTTTTCTTCAAATTAGAAGATTCTTATCTCACCAATTAACTCTATCTCTGAATATAAACTTCTTATCTCACCAATTAACTCCATCTTCTAACATAAAATTCTTCTCATTTATCATGTTAATGAATTAAAAGTTGTTTATTATCATCTTAGGAATTCAAAATGGTAATTTTCTAAGTTCAATAGAGTTGATTCTATAATTAGTTAGATTAACTCTTTTTCTTCAATTCTATCATCATTCATCCATTTCATTTTTTACAAAATTATATAAATAGCCTCATCCTCTCATAATTTTTATCAACTATCCTTATGCAAGTCTAATTTATCAAAATTGAATAAATAATATAGTGTTATGCTACTGAATTGTATCTACATCCCTAAATGAACAAGTTTCAATAGAAAGCTCAATATGATTCTTCTAGAAAGTTATAATATTGTGTGTGTTTCTATTGTTTCAAAAAAAATATTTCATTTATTTTGATTTCATTGATATAGTTTCCTTTATAATTTTCATTTTCCAACTCGATCATGAAATTTATGTTTCCATAGTGTCTTGCATAGGTTATGTCATGTGTTAAGGTAGATCTGATAATGGTATATGTTTCTAATGTTATATTTTTAGAGAATACTTTAATGTGGAAATATTTATTATTATAAATGAAAAAATTCCTCTCTTTCTCTTTCCACCTCTTTACTACTATTTTTCTCTCTTTTCTCTCCTTTTTCTATTTTTTATTTTCTCTCTAATCTTGTTAGAGGAGTATTTGATTAGGTTTCTCCTTAAATTGAGCTTCACATGCTATAATTCTTGCTAAAACTATAAAAAATCCAAGCCCATTTCTATAACAACATATTATCTACAATTTAGTAATTATTGTGAAATACAAGACCTAGTAGTCTTGGAGACCTTGGAAATATTAAAAATTGCCTTTCAAGAGAGTAATAAAGTGGGAGCTTGCATGTTGTCTTTTGACCCAACATTGTCAATATATTTGTGGTTAGAAGAAAACTAGATTTTTTAATTTATATTAATCTTAAAGTCGCCTTAGTTTAGTTTAAATATTTTTTACTAGTTTTCCTATATAGTTTAATTCTATAAAATTTGTATAAGAACTTTGAAATTGAGAAAAGAACTTGGAATTAAGATACTCAAAGGTTTTTGAAATTTCCTAAGTTTTGTGTTATATGATTCTTTACATATTTAAGTTGTAAATTAAATATCATGTCCAACTATTTTAAAATTATTGATACATGTTGAATAGATGATTACATTAGCTTATGATTTTGATTGTTCTAAGATTGGTGACATGTTGATTAGTCTTCTTCCATGAATTTTTTACCATGATTTAATCCATGCTCATTTTTGTTCTCATCCTTCTCAAGATTATGCAATTACTTTACATCTAGTTAATTTATAAACAAATAAGATTTTGATAAAATTTACCCTATCCTTTTTAGATACATTAAATTTCTCTTGATGGGGCTAAACCTAGAAATAATAATGAAACATTGGAAGGAGCACAAAATTTCAAAAGGATTTGAACAAACCATAGCAACACGATGTCAACCTAGTTGTAGTCCACCTAAAACACCCCTCCAAAATAACCACCTACACAAGATTAGAGCTAGTACAGAGGGAAGTAGGGGCACTAGGCCCCTTACAATGAATGTGCCAAAAATATCCTTTAGCAAATAAATATTTCTTCTAACCTCCTCCATGTGGGCCTCCATGTCTTCCCCCTCACATTGCACAATGAATGGGACCTAAGGACCATTGAAATAAAGGGTAAGATCTAGCCACAACTTGCCCATGGATTTCAAATCCATTCCAACCACCACCATCCCCAAATAATACTCCATACCCTCCTTCTAGTTTTCCTTCAAACAATTTCCTCATCAACCAACAGACTACTACCTTCTCCTCGCAAGCATGTAAGATTTGTGCCATAGACATAGATGCCAAGTTTTAGTTCACATGGAAGTGATACAAGGAATGAATGAATCTAAATCCTTTGAATTGCTTGATTCCATCTAGCACATGATTCACATTTGTAGCATTAAACACTCGCCTAACATCCATCGCCACTCTTTGAAAGGCCATCTACCTTTCTTTGGAACCTAGACAAATTGTTGTCTCCATTGTAACTAACATAGGAAGAGGAAAGAAAGCCAAGCTATAAATAAAAAACACCATCTTAATCCATCATCATCCTTTTTCGGTGACAAAATTAATGACACCTTGGCCCTTAAGGCCAAGATACATCCTTCACTCATGTGAACACTACTAATTAATGCTCATCCACATTGTTTTCCTCGTACCAATTGATATTATATTTGGACAATAGATTTTCTTCCCCATTCCCTTCTCGATAGATATTCATCACCAAATACTCTTGAAAGGAGTCTAAGTCCTTCAACATGTAGCTCAAAATATGTTCAAGCTTCCAGTTTGGTATGGATCTCCATCAAATATCATTAATTCTAATCGTTGAGTCCCCATTGATATTAAATTTTCTTATGTTTATTTGGATGCCAATCTTAACCCCAAGCCAAGTTGCATGTAAGTCTTCTAGGTTGTTTGTTCCTTCCACTAGGAAATCATATAACCTTGCCTTAGTGATCCCTTCATGGTCCCTTAGGATGAAACCTTCCCCTATTGAGCCTGAGTTACCCCGACCTACTCCATCAAATTCTAGTTTCACCCAACCTTCATTAGGTGGCTACCATTGTACACCTAGTCTAGGATTCATAGTTGAATTAGCTTGTGGAAGCTCATAAACAAAGGGATAGTGAGACTAGGCCATTTATTCTTCAGATTATCATCCCATTATTTAAAAGCACTCATCTCTAGGATCTGGTTTGTATCCACACTATTCAAAACTTCTAAAATTTCCCATTTTATTTTACCAATTAGGCCATCTAGTGATTTCTAGATTCATCACTAAAGAGCCTCCTATTCCGCTCCTTCAAAATCTTTGAAACTACGATTGATGGAGCCACCATCCAAATGCTTGTAAAAATCGATTTCCTCCTATTGATTGGTCAACCCTTAAATAGGTCAGAAAGCTTATTCTGGTAAGGGGTTGCCATCTCCAATCTCTCCGTAAGCCATTTCCAACACCTCTCTGCAACTTTACAATTTTAAAAAAGGTGATTTGTAGTCTCAATATCCCTATGACATAATATGCACCTATGAGGCCCATTTATCCAAATTTTCTACAAATGATCCCCACTGAGAATTCTATTTGGTGCTGCCAACCAAGTGAAAACCCCCACCTTGAGCAAACACTCCTTCCCCATAATAATGAAACTAGCCAATCGTCAATTTTGGAAGCTACCTCCCTTAGCAAATAAGCCACTTTGGCATTATATCTCTCACTCTTTGTTGCACACTACCTTATTACATCCCTACCCTCAATCAGGTGGACTCTTTTAGACTTCAGAAATTTTCATTAAACCTCTACTTAATCAGGAGGTATATTCAAATGCTCAAAATATTTCCACTTCCAATTATACTTCCCATCAATCACTCTTTTCTTCAAATAGTCACACACTTTAGTACCCCAAGCTTGAAAAATGATGTGCTTGGCCTCCTATAGTTTGCCTCATTCGTTTAAAGCCTTTTGACCCTCCCATGAGTCCTCCTAGAAATAGTCTTCCTCACCCCCACTCACATCCCAAGTCAAATGATTGATTACTAGGGGTCTACAAGTTACCAAGAAATTCCATATGGCAGACTCCCAAGGGGGGTCTTGTATTGTGAGGATTCTCTACAGATCTTGAGAATCTAGATATTTATTCTACAAAACCTTCACCCATTTATATTTTTCATTACCATTCATGTTCCAAATGAGCTTCTCTCTAAGGGTTGTATTCACTATTTTCTAGATTCTCTCAACCTTGCTTTGCCAGCCTCTTTGGGTTTGTAAACCTTTTCACATGCTAACAATTGTAATTTACTCTACTTGTTACAACCACTCCACAAAATATTTCACATCCACCTTTCCATTTGATTAAAAAATTGTTGAGGGAGCTTCATACATGAAATAGAATAGATGGGGATCACTAAAATTATGGACTTCAATATCAAAATTCTACCAACTGAGGCTAGCCACTTGCCCTTTCATGACTCAAGCTTATTGTTGCAATTTTCTAGCAAGATTTCCCAAAAGTGAGTTTTGTTAGCACCCAAAAATAGGGGTAGGTGAAGGTACTTACATGGAAGAGAGACAATCCTTCTGAAAATTAACCTTGCTATATCCCATTGCTTTCTAATGTTTGTATTAAAGAAGTAGATTTCAGATTTCCTCCAATTTATCTTTTGACCTGAAACACTACAATATTTATCCATGAAGCATTTTATTACTCTTCATTCCATTCTACTTTCCACCCCAAAAAGAATTGTGTCATCTATGAATTGTTTATAAGTTAGGGTTGTGGAATTCAATGCCACGTTAACCCCTTTCATATTACCCCTACCCCTTTTAGCTTCAATACTCCCCCAAGTGCCTTAGCCATAATGATGAATAAAAAGGGGGAAATTGGATCTCCTTGATGAAGACCACTCAAATATTTTGAAGTAGACATAACAAGTTCCATTCAATAAAACCAAAATATTAGGATTCTCAATTCAACATCTGACCCGGGGTATGTTTAGGATCATGATGGGCAAAAAAGTGGCGATATGTAGGTGATATGATGGCCCATGTGGCTAATGACTTTTTTTCTACCCAAAATTGATGAAATAAAAAGGTGTTTTAAAGGAGATTCTTAGCTTTCCACTTATGCTTTACTTTGAATTTAATAAATAATTATTAATCATTTTCTATTTGAAGTACGACTAAAGTCTTGATTGATAGGTTGATTGAAAAAAAATATAGCTTTCAAATAGTATCACATTTTTTGAATCTAAAATATGCATCACATTATATGCTTTGTATACTATAGTATTAAAAAAAAAAAAATGAATTTCATGAAGTTTTGACCAAGTTAAGGTGGTCAGACAAATGAGTTTTTATTTTTTTTAATAGTTGTAATAAAAAAATTATAATTAATTATTTAGTTAGAAAAAAATTATAAAAAAATATGCATCACATTGAGATATGGGTCCTCTACTTATATCTAAAATCTTATAAAACAATGTTATCACTTTATTGTGGTTAGAGTGGTCAGATAGACACCTACTTCTTGTTTTTTTCCTGAAATTTAAGTACTATTGCATTGAAATTTCAAATTTTCACCAAATATATTTAAAAAATAAATAAACCTAGTAGTTTAGAAACTATATTCAATTTTATATAGATTCTATTCTTCCATATTTTAGAAATAAAATAGATAACTTATTCAAATTTTTATTTCAGGTTGCCAAACTCTGATTTTTTAAATTTTCATTGCCACTTAAGGGCCTATTTTTTCCATGATGATCCCGCACATAGCCTCCAATTAACCCATTCCTTAATAATTCCAAACTTTGGCAATACTTTGAAAATAAATTACCTATTTACTTTATCATGGGTATTTTGAGTGTCCAATTTTAAAATCATACAATCCGCCTTAGCCTTCCAAATGGTATGAATGGCCTCATGGGCTAGAATTATTCCCTCTACTATAACATGACCTAGAGTAAAGCCACTATGCTCCCCTCAATAATGGTTTGGAGAATAATTTTCATCCTATTTTCCATGAGTTTGGTTACCACCCCCCCATAGATCGTATTTCATAAATATATTGATTTGTAATCCCCCATTTCCTTTGGATTATCATTCTTCAAAATAAGGACTATGAGGTATTTTTTAAGTCTCCCAAGATATTATGCTACTTCCTAGACTCCACTACTTTAACCAAATATTCCTTGATTACCCTCTAGAAATGTTGATAGAACTTGGTAGGTTCAAGCCATCCAATATTGGGGCTTTGTTCAGTCCCATTTGAAACACTACTTGCATGACCTCTTCTTCAGAGACTTGTCTCATAAGAATTTTAGTTTTCCAACCAACTACAAGGGTGGGGATGTTTCCTAAGGTCTCGTCCTTACTCTACCCTACTATCATGTCTTCCTTTGATAGTAATTTCTAGAAAAAACTTACTACCACCTCCCCAATCTTGTTATGATCTTGGACCAGATTCCTCCCTTGTCTTGCACTTCTGAGATCTTATTAAAACTCCTTTTCACTTTTGTGGAAATATGAAAGAACTTCATATTTTTGTCGCATTCCTTGAGCCAGCACTCCCTAGACTTTGAGTACCAAAAGATCTCCTCCCTTGCTAATATTTCATCATATTTTTCTCGAAGGCTCCTTTCTTGCTTGAACCAAAGGGTGTCCATTCCATCCCTTATGACATTTTCTTTAAGATATACCAATTTTTATTTTAAGGCATGTTTTTCTACAAATATATCCCTGATATGTGACCTTTTGCACTCCTTGAGTTTGACCTTAAGATAAACAAGGTTCTATTGAAAATGGTACTGACTGTAACCATACATTTTGGGTGCTTCATTCCATCATTCCTTCACCTAAGCTTTGAATGAATTATATTTTAGCCACGTTCTCTAAAATTTTGAGGGGTTACACTGAGGTGTAGCATCTCCTTTCAGCCATAAAGACACCAGAAAGTGGTTTGAATCAGTGAGGGGTAGAATGCAAGTTTTGAAAGTCAACTGAAGGGTTTCCCACTCACTAGCTAAAAGGAAGTGATCATGTTTCTGTATAGTCCTTGTAAACCCAACACTCCTATTTATTAAAGTGTGGTGTTACCACAATAATGGGTTACACTTTCTTGAACATCCTGATTTTTTCTTCAAATTGCATATTTTTGGAAAATATAATGATATAAGAATTTAAAGGTTCCTTTTAAATTATTTTAATTAAAGAGGGTTTGATCAAATCCTCTTAGATCAAACCCCCTTGGATAGAATCACGTTAGTTTTAAACCATACCTATAATACAGTCTCCTCTACACCTATCAAAATGCTGATAAAAACCCGCTTTTGATTTACCTTTTGGGTGATCAAATGAATTCATTTAAAATTTATGTTTTGTAAGTATGTAGCCCTTATTATAAGCTTCCCAAAAAATATAATATTAAATATATTTAAATTTACTATTATATTTATTTTTTATTTCTTGAGAATGTAGGTTTTTCAATGAGCATCAAGTTTTTTATTTCACACATATGAAAAAATAGGAAAATAGAGAAAAAAAATTCTAAAAAATACACGTTCACTAGGTATTGATGTCCTTATTCCAACAAAAAAATAAGTTAATTGAAATGCATATAAAAAATATTATGCGGGCCTAAGTAAAACTATATCAAAATTATAATTACTTTGACTTGGAAAATTAATTAAAAAATAAAAGTGTAAAAAAAAAATGAAAAAATATCCATGCACTAGATATTGGTGTGAAAAATTTGTATTTTAAAAATTAGAATTGTATCATTTCTATTAAAAAAGTTATGCAGTCTAAAGTAAACATCATTTTTTAAAAATGTTGTTTACCATAAAAAATAGGTTATTAAAAATTACATAAAGGGATTCACAATTTTTTTTAATAATATAATTAGAATCTACACAAAATCTCACAAATCACTGGTTTGATTCATCTTCAAATTCTTAATGGTTAAGCTTCTATAGGTGTAAGAAAGTGAAAATCTGGTGAAAAATGTATTTTAATGTCAAGTTTGGCCAAAAAGTGTAACCTGTCATTGTGGGATCACCCACTTGATGGTGAAATTCTTCAAAAAAAATTCCATGAGAAGATTATCATTGATAAAGTTTTGAAAGTTTGATTAGGTTTGTGTGAGCCTCTGAGAACTCCCTTTCTTTTCTGCACTATTGATGGTGACATTAAAATCCCCTCCAATGATGAAAAATTCCTCTTGAAAGCTTTCTATAATTCCCTCTTTTCCAACATGTTGGTTGGGCCATAAACGTTGATGATAAAAATCTTGGGTTGGGCATAAATAGGGCTAACCTTGACCAACTTCCATTGCATATTGCCTACTAACACTTCCATATGCACCTTATTAGGATTCCAAAGAATCCTCGTACCTCTGAAGTCCCCTTTGGCCTCAACGAAAGTCCCTTTCCATTTCCTCTAGCTGGACAACAACTTTTTTTTTGCCTTCTAGATTGAGCTCAGTTTATTGAAATAAACACACATTCACTTTTTCTTGATCAAGCTACCAATTGATCATACATCTCTTCTAAGGGAAATTTAAGCCCTTGATATTCCATTTTAGGGCCCTCATATGGTGACTGGGGAAGGGACACTCCCTTCCCTGATCTTAGTTTCATTTCACCTTTAGTATTGCCAGCTAACTCCAGAAGGACCTTATTTGGTTTTTTTCCCTTCCTCACTTTTTCACCTAGCTTTTCCCTTGCCATCCTAGATACACTTTGGGTTATGGTTTGATCTCCCAAAATGTCTCCCCCCACCACACTAAAGTCACCATCCTCTTCTTCCTCTGATTCTGCTACTTCCTCAAAATAGTTCCCTTCCACTGGGGTGTTTTCCTTATTTTTAGATGCGTGCAAATCTACATCCTCCTTCCATTTCTCCACCATTTGTTTCATGGTCTCCTTAGCCACATGGATGGGTGTTCATATGTAGGTTGGTGTTGTTTCCTTTCCCTCCTCTCTATGAGGGTGGTTTTCTTCCACATTCTTTCCTTCATTGACAATAATCAATGTGAAGTCCAAGGATTTCCTTACACTTATTTCACACATCAACCCTTGGGAACAACCACCCACAAGGGGAGAAACATGCTTCTCCTTTTCCCTTTCATGGGGCTCCTTAGCATTAGTTACGCCTTAGCCCTCTTCCACCAACTTCTCCAATAAATCCTCCTGATAAAAATGTTGAACTTCCTCTAGGGGTTGAAAACCCCTCTTAAGGAATTCCCTTGTTGCATGTCCCACCTTCTTACAAAACTACAACTATCCATGGTTTCTTCAATTTCCACTTTTTGATGCCATAGTTCAGAATCAAAAAGATGCTCAACCTATTCAAGCAAAGGGAGCAAGATTTGGATCAAGACACATTTGTGTGCATGCATGCCATAGTCATGGTCTTCTAATGACTCATCACATTTCATGAAGGTTCCCAAGTTGTTACCTATTTTCCTTAGATTTTCTCCAAACCAAAATTCCCACGGTAGATTATAAGCCTAATCCAAACCAGAATATCTATGATTTCCTCCTTCAAAGTGTTGAAATTGTTCACCCAATCCTTTATGAGAAACCCTTCTTTTCCCATCATAAATGGGCCTTGGTTCATTAGATTTCATTCCTCCCTCCTATAGGAGCATTCAACCTCGTAGAAGCCATTTGATAGTGATTTTATGGAAATGCCCAAACCCCATTTTTTCTCACACCAGCTGTTCACCCTAGCTAGAGCTGGCCATTCTTCAGACCATTTCATGAAAAAAGCTCGTTCCTTTAAATCATCTACCTTTCTAGCTATTGGAGAGTTATCTAAGGAAATTACCTAACATTGCTTGGATAGTCTAGGGTTACAAGGAACCTTGTTCGCACCTCTAGTAGGGGGCAAACTGCCATCTACCTATAATCGCTTTGAGCCTTCACCCGTCCTTCCCTGCCATTGATTCAACCATCTTTCTTGGTAAGGGTTTTCACATTGAGGCCAACAACAACCTAAAGCCTCTCCATGGGGCACCCATGTGCTTTGTTTGGTCACATTTTTTATGATGATCCTTCCATCCCCATTTATACCTAACAAGGGTGTATTTCCTTCCTCGCCCTGCACACCATCCCCTACTCCAGTCATGTCGCCTCCCACCATCACCATGAAGCAAGTTGTAACGATTCCAACCACCATTCTTCGAGGAAAACCAGGAGTTTCGGCAATCTCTCTCCATTTTGTTAACCTTCATCATTTTATCACTTAAATTTAGCCTATGTTTTATTCAAATATATTTTTGTAACAATATATTGGATCATAATTCAAAAATCATTTTGACTAGGAATCCAATTTAAACATTCATGTCTATATTTAAAATATTTCTCTTTTGAGTTTGTTTAGTTCTTTCTTCTTCTAAATCCCATCAAAATTACCTTTTCTTTTAGTCAATATTACCATAAATCCTTTTATTTAAATTGATAAATCATTAACCATTAACTTATCTTACATTGCTAAGACCTGATTTTCAAAGTCTTTGAGAAATTTTCATCTCCTTTCAAGATAAGGCTTGCTAGCCACAAATTCCCTTACCTATTAATAAATGCCAAAACACCAACCAACACCATTCTTATATGCATACAATCCACATTTATAGTTCTTTGTATGGTGCTCTTTATATTGCCTAATGCTTCATAATATATTTATTCATAAGATTTTGACTATTTCTACATGCATAATGAATAAACACTCCGAGATTTGTGAATAGAACTTGTCCTTCTTCTTGCCTATATAAAATTTATTTTCTCTCCAAGAGAACATTCTATTCATATCGCTAAAGTTAAACAATTGTAGTATTTAAGTCGATTGAATACGGTTAATGTATGCAATGAGGTATGGCAATGCATGGATGTAGTACCATGACATTCTAGGCTAATAAACCAAACTAATTTTAGTCACTTCAATTTTATTTTTGGAAGTCCTATCATTCTCATAAATGCTCATGATATTCGTCAAATTTGGCATCCTCGGACATTTCAAAATGGAATATATTCGTCAAATATGCAATTATCGAAAACTTTCTATTTGTACATTGAGTCGAAACTTTAGTTGTTTTTAAATGATAAAAAAGTCGGTGAAATCGTAGCGTGTTCCACGAGTTCAAGAAACTCTAGAAGTTAACGATATAGAATTATCGACGAGTCAAACTTGTTATTGTCACTATGACTAGTTTCTGTAGTTCTTACGGCTCACGAGAGCGTTCCCATTAGAACCTCTGCTGGTGTCTAGTCAAACTTTAATTTATAGACCCCTAAATAGTCATCGTCAGCCCTAAAACAGTCTTAAAATACGCTGGAAGTTGAAGCCTCGACCACTAAAAGTTGTAAGAAGACAAGGGCGCTTTGTGTTTCATACGCAGGAGCTATGACACTAACATTTCACCCATTTGGGCAAAGGACAGTGTCATCCTCCTTCGTATGAAACCTTCTCCTCCTCAGATGCTAAAGGCTACCCATTAATCTGTCTCTGTTCCTGCCTTGTAATCATAGATTTCAGAAATATTCGTTATCGCAGATTTGAAATCTGCAGAATGAGTTACCGAATGTTTCATTGTAATGTGCGTTTTTTAAGCTTGATGCTCTCAATTAGACTAATATGTCTGTGTTGTTTTTTCTTTTAAAACATATTGTTTAGATGATTTTATGTAAGTAGAAAATATTTAACACAAGACTTCTACAGCCCACTACCTGTTTAGACAGTGGCATACAATTGATCGTAACTGGAAGGGCATGTTCATGATCCTTCAACATGTGCGTGAGGTGCAGCTATGGGTTAGATTTCGCTTAGCAAAATTTTATATTTGTTTATAGTAAATTCCCACCTGGTTGTTGATGCTGCTGCAGCTGATAGTTGGGTGATCAGGTTCCTCTAGTTTCTTGGGTTTATCTGTACATCTGCAGGGGTAAGATATGTACACTTCATATTGTGGAGTACGAATTAGGTGCCTTCTTTATATTGGAAGTACCAAAAATTTCATATATTGTAAGTTATCTGTAGATCTAAAAACAGACAATCTGATATTGTGAACTATAAAAAGACCTTTCCTTTTCTTTTTTTTCTGTTCATTATCTTATAATTACTCTTCGCATCAATAAATTGTGCTTTAAGAGTGTGTCATGTTAATTTTTATATTTTTGTTGCTAAGAACTAAATTAAAAAGAAAAAAAACATTGTGGCCTGTCTGGAAATTTAGGAAGTACGGAAGGAAGTTAGAGCTTTCCTGCATATTTGTTCTTCAGCATTTCTAAAGCACACATAAGGCTTAATATGGTAGATTAGTAATATATGTTAGTTCCTCTGCCTCTTCAAATTTTAGATTTGACAATATTTAGTTTTCATTAGTAATAGACTTTTCTAGCAGATATAGACTTGCACTAGATATTAAAAAAATACAAATATATCATATAAAAGCAGTAGTTAAATAAATGAAGGCGGAATAAATCTGAAGTATACCTGTTTGTATCGTAGCTTTGTGGCTGTTCACTAAATAAATTTCATATAGATCTTTAGATGAATCAAGAATAACTAGAATAATTTAGAGAGGAAGGATATAAAGTAGTTAAAATAAATGTGAAGCATACGTAGTTGTTTGGTAGCAAAGTAGCTGTTATATTTATAAATTTCATATAGTAATCTAAAATAACTACTGAATTCTTTAAAGAGAAGGATATGAAAAAGATGATAAATGTTTATAGGAAATATATCTGTAATGTTTTTACAATTTTTGTAATTTCTATTGGACTTATTAATTTTGTAGTTGCATATCTTTATTTTTTATAAATTAAGTATTGTAATTGGATTATTGGTGAATATGATTATATGTTATAATGTCTCTTTTTTTGAAACTCTATATAATAGATGTTCTAGCCCTATTCTATTGAGACAATTTGGAACTTTTGTATAATTGTTTGTTTTTTCATTAATAGATCATCATTATTGTTTGGTTGTCTTCATCTAATATCAAAGCTAGTTATCCAAAAAATATATATTAAACTCATCTAATTATTGGTAAAAATTGTGCAATATATATTAAGTTGTGAAGAAACTATTTTCTTCCAATAACAAAGAAAAATAGTATGATATTTTTGTCATTTTAGATTGCAATCTTATTACATATGAAAAGAATAGCATGAGTAAAGATTTTAATCTTCTGCTTGAGTAGAAGATTGCAATATCGTATGTAGGCTATAAAAATAATAGGTGTGATTTTCTTTCCAAAATAATTAGTGGTAGAAGATGTAAGATAATAAACATTATATCCTAAATCAATTTTTTTATTACAGACTAATGCCGGAGCATCCGGGTATCCTGATTATCAACATCGCTTTCATTTTCATTTTTATTTAAAGTTGAAATTTTGTTGTGGTGTTCAAAAACTTGATGGTTTCCTTTACCTATCCAATTTGCATTTAATTTTGGAGTCATTTAAATAATATCAAACTTTCAAGGCAAAACAAATTAATGCTCGAGATTATTTGAAGACATATTTTAAACATAAAATAATACCAAATGTATGACACCCAAAATGGAACGATTTAACTTGCTGAGGCATGGAATCTGGAGCGGGTCACATGCTTTGTCTTGCCAGGGAAAAGAAAAAGAAAATATCACCTTTTCAATCTAGTGGAAGAGTAAAAGACAGGGACAAAATCGTTGCAAACTGAAGGTGGTTTTAGGCGTCAAAACAAGAAAACAAAAGTAGCTGAAAATTGGAGAGATCATCACACATCGACCCATAGGGGGCTGAAAAATCTGCAATTGAGAGAGCAGTAATTTGTTGAGGGGATCACTTCATTGAATCCTTTCAGTGGCTAAAAAGTTTGCAATTTCATACAATATAGTGAGGTGTGGCATTTAAAAGAAATTGGAAGCATTGGAAACAGAAAAATACATGAGCATCGACCCACTTTTGGCTGGAGAATTCTTCTTGTAAAAAAATTTCATTCATGGCATTGTATATAGGAGGGGTTGGAGCTTTAGTTATGTGAAGAATTCATTGCTAAAATAGGGGAAAGCAACTGGAAGGTTGCAGATTTTGATTTGAACATATTGAAATTGTAGAGCTAGACCAGAAGAAATAAATAAATCATTGCAGACTTATATTTGGGATTTTAAAAAAAAAAAATTCTTTGAAATCTTTTATGGGTTTGGTTGATTAGCTACACTTGATCTTAGTCCGATAAGACTCAGATCTTTTGGTTTGCATCATTTGGTATCAAAACCAAGAAATTTTTTTGGGAGGCTCCAGTTGTGTTGAGAGAAGGAACCCTAGAAGAAATTTGTGTGTGTGAGTGTGAGAGCGAGGAGACTTGCGATTGTAGGGAGCCCGTCAACATGGCACAAGGAGGACATGGACGAAGAGGACAATGAAATGGACCACAAAATAATGATAATACAACAACCATCATGGAGATGCTAAGAGGCATCACAACAAGAATGGATGCAATGGAAATGGCACAGCGAAGAGAATATCCTGTAATAGATGTCAATGAGGATGAAGTAGAAGTGGAAAACCCCAAAATTGATTTGAAAGATGAAGGTGAGAATATAGTGGACAGATTTTTTTTGAAAGCAATGTCAAAGATTAGCAGCAAGTTGAGAGTGGAAACCTCTAGTTACATTGGAAGCATGAATCCAGAAAATTTAACTGATTGGATATTAGAAATGGAGAAATATTTTGACTATGAGTCGATAGAGGACCCAAAAAGAGTAATGTTTGCTTGCACAAAGTTGAAGGGACACATGTCATTATGGTGGGATCATGTGTAGGTTGATAGAAAGCAAAGAGGCAAGGATAAAATCAGAACTTTGGACCGAATGATAGCAAAGATGAAGGCTTAATTTATGTCGAAGGATTACCAAGAAAGTTTGTTTCAAAAATTATAAAATTTGAAGTAAAAAGAGTTAAGTGTGCAAGCTTATACTGAGAAATTTTACAAGTTAAATATCCAGGTTGGACGTGTGGAGGATGATGCAAAAAAGGTTTCAAGGTATATAAATCGATTGAGATATAACATTCAGGATGAATTAGCTATGTTGCAAGTTCATACGGTAGAAGAAGCATATCAATATGCTTTGAAGGCAGAAGAAAATTTGAATAAAGGTAAAAAAATAGCTCTCATAGTAAGGGCATATTTTCATGTGAAAAATAACAGTCCAGTAATGGTAGAGGTTACCAAAAAAATCAAGAGGAGGCAAACATGTCTTATGAAAACACCCAAGAAGGCAAGGAAAGAGGAGACTCTTCTAGAGGAATAGGAAATTATTCTTGTGGTAGAGGACATTTTGGAAGAGGTAGAGGAAGAGGCTTCAGTTTCACATGTTTCCAATGTGGAGAAGTTGGACATAGGGCCTTCAAATACCCTCAAATACAAGACATTTGCAAGAAGAGTGCAACAAAGAACTATGCAACACAAGCTGATGAAGAGAGTGTGAATTCCTCAAAGCAAGTAATAGAACCCAAAGAGGGAGAGGCATTGATGCTAAATAGAGTTCTTTTGAAACCAAAAAAAGAATAACCAAAGCCAACACAAAGGTGAAGTCTATTTTGAATAGTGTGTAAATCAGGTGGAAAGTGTTGTAAGGTAGTTGTGGATAGTGGAAGTCCTAACAATTTGGTATCACAAGAGATGGTGGAGAAGTTGCAACTGAAAAGAAAAAAAAATCTAAATCCTTATCTAGTCACTTGGTTGCAAAAGGATCACCAAATTCTGGTAAGTAAACAAAGCTTGGTTCAATTTCAGATTCGTAATTATGTTGATGAAGTGTTGTGTGATGTGATTCTCATGAATGCTTGTCATGTCCTTTTGGAAAGACTGTGGCAATATGATAGACATGCTATGTATGATGGTTGGGAAAATATGTATACCATCACCAAGGAGGCAAATTTGAGTCCATTGAAGGAAAAGGATAAGAAAGTGAGGGATAATTCATTGGTTTGTTTTCATGCAAGTGAACAAGCCTTGACATTGACAAGTAAGATTGTGAGAAGCCCACTAGTAGATCATGAAAAGAGAGTTTTGAATGGGGTCAAGGGAAATAATGAAGAGTTGGTATAGCCGTTGCACAAGGAAGAGAAAAGGAATAAAGGGAAACCAAATAATGGTAAAAGGAGTGAAAAACCAAGTAGAGGTGACCACTGAGGTGAGTGTAGGCTGGAGAATAGGCAACAGAGGAATGTGAATGAGGAAAGAGAAAAAGAGGTTTTAATCAACGAAAAAAAGAAGAAGTCTATTGATGAAGAAGAGATTTGGATAAAGAAGTATCATGGGATCACCATTCAAAGCTTCCTAAAATGTTCATGAAATGCAGCCTGATGGAATATTTTTCATACCTGATGTGTTTGATGTTGGAGTATCCGAGTACCCTAGTTATAAATGAATAAGTTCCATTTTCTTTTCTTTTTTTGTTGTGGTGTTCAAAAACTTGAAGTGTTTCCTTTACCTATCCAATTTGCATTCAATCTAATAGTCATTTAAATAATATAAAAATTTGAAGGCAAAACAAATCAATGCTAGAGATTAGTTGAAGGCATATTTTAAACATAAAATAATACCAAATGTATGGCGCCCAAAATGAAACAATTTAACTTGCTGAGACATGGAATCTGGAGCAGTTTGCATGCTTTGTCTTGGTAGGAAAAAGAAAAGTAAAATCTCACCTTTTTGATCTATGTGGAAGAGTAAAAGATAGGGACAAAATCATTGCAAAGTGAAGGTGGTTTTAGGTGCCAAAACAAGAAAACAAAAGCAGCTGAAAATTGGTGGAGAGACCATCACACATCGACTCATAGGGGGCTGAAAAAATATGCAATTGAGAGAGCAGAAATTTGCTGAGGAGATCACTTCATCGAACCCTTTAAGTGGCTAAAAAATATGCTATTTCCTACAATATAGTGAGGTATGCATTTAAAAAAAATTGGAGGCACTGGAAACAAAAAAATACAAGAGCATAACCCACTTTTGGCTGGAGAATTATTCTTATAAAAGAAAATTCATGGGATGGTATATGGGAGGGGCTGGAATTATAGTTATGTGACGAATTCATTGCTAAAATAGGGGAAAGCAACTAGAAGGTTACAAATTTTGATTTAAACATATTGAAATTGTAGAGCTGGACCAAAATAATAAATCAATCCAGACTTATATTTTGGATTATTTCTTTTAAAATATTTTTGAAATTTTTTATTGGTTTGGTCGATTTGTTGCACTTGATCTCAGCCTGATAAGACTCAGATATTTTGGTCTGCATCATAGACAGTTATATTCGAATGGCAGTAGTTATGTATTCCACTTTGAGATTTACTTGTATAAATATTCATCGACATCAATGATCAAGTGTGATAGTTTCATGTAAAATATTATTTTATGTGTGGTCAAAATTCTATTTGTGATTTTTAATTCCATCATTTAGTATCAGAGCATTGGGGAAGTTCATTTGACCTTCTTCCTGTGCATTGGAATCTGAAGGAATTGTTGATGTTGCATTATAATTTTTGCCTGTGCATTGAAAAATAGAGGAAGAGAAGGTGATTCCACTTAGTGTGTGTAGCATCTGCATCTAGTGATTGCAAAGATCAACAATTTTTTTGTTGGTCATGTAACAAAGGAGGATCTACAATGTGATAGTGATGTGATGAGAGAGTACTCTGTAAATATTTTCAGGACAGAAGAAGGATCATGAGCATTACATAGAGAGAAAACAAAAATCTGGTGCATGCATTTGTTGATCACTCTGTTAGAAGGGCATATGAAGATCTATTGAAGCATCAATCACATATTAATTTGTGATCAAATGCGCCACATTATCAAAAACACTCATTCCATCTTCCATGGAGTTTTGAGCAAGGTTATGTTGTTTTAGCCAGTTATTCAGTTACAGAGAATCTTTAAGTTCTTGTGTTGATTGGATGGAAAGTTCAATCCCTTCACCATGATTATATTTCCCTAGATACAATAGGAGTAATAAATCCACCACAGTCTATGTTGGTTGCAAGTTCAATTGTCATTTATGAATATTTTTCTTTTGATGCGGATTTAATTGTTGTAACCAATTCAATTTCAAATGTAAGCACGCATGTTGTTGGGCTTGCTTTCATTGTTTCTGTAAATTTTTACCCATTGCAAGGAACAATAGAATTTGACATTTCCTACGAAATGTTGTAAAGAAAAAGGTATCTAAATATTTTGCAATATGCAGTGAAATAAGTCATGTAAATCTGCCACTGGGTATTTTGGTGTAAATTTGTGATTTTTTTATTGTTTTCTTGATAAACATGGACATAAATAGAATGGTAGAGAGAATTGTAATACTTTGAGGGATCATGAACACTGTAGAACATAAAAGTGTGTATTTTGAGGCTGCAGACATGAATCTGAGTGCAAAGAAGATTTGAAAAAGGCAATACTCGTGAAGAGGAGGTGAATGCCTATAGAAAGTATAAAGTCAAATTCAAAGAATTCTATGATAAATATAATCAATTTCATACTAGAGGAGGTCAAGCACATGAAATATTTTAGATAAGTATAATTGTTTCAGTTTGGAGCTATAGTATTGGAAAGTTAACAAATATTAATACGGAAGATTCAATTTTGGGGTTAATTGTATGATGGAGAGTATTTCAAGAAATTGTTATTTTCAAGTATAGTTAATGTTAAAGGTGATTAGTATTTTTGAGGTATAAGTTTAATGGTCTTATACATTTCACAAATATTTATTTGTAGTATTTGTGAATTTTCCAACTATTGTAATTGGAATAATATGGAAAATAAGGGTGTACTATATGTCTTAGAGTAATAAGGAAAATAAGTTTGTATTGTATGCAAAACTGGAAAAATTGGTAGAAGAATTAAGAAGGAAAAAAGTTGTTTTAGAAGAAGAACTATTGGAAGTTAAACAATCTAATTCTCAATTGATAATAGGTATTAAGAAAGTTCACAGGAAAAAATATGAATATTTATGTAAAAATATTAATCTTAGAAACAAATTAGAGGATATCGAAAACAAAAATGATGAACTAGAAGATAGATTTAAATTGTTTGAAGAAGATCAAAAGAAGAATGGTGATTTGGAAGAATGGTCGAAAAAGTTCGAAGAGAAAAATAGATTAGATTACAAAATGATGAGATATATATGTTAAAGGCAGAAAACAATCAATTAGATCAATTGCTTGCATCATGTCAAAATGAAAATGAATGTTTGAAATCAGAACCATTAGTTTGTGAATTTTTGTGACACAAAAGATTTATATTTTTCTTTTGTTCAATTAGTTGATTTGAGTAATATCACTCAACTTGTTTATGATGATGAGTATAAAGATGAACATGATCATATGTTTGAATTTGAAAATCTTTTTAGTTGTAATGAGAAGAATATTAGTTTCAAAATAATGCAAATAATAAGATATATAGGTCAAGGATTAGGTAAACATGCATAAGGAATAGAAGGCCAAAGTATGAAGGTTTATGTTATGTCATAGGTAAAGAGAATTATATTATAGGTGTTATAGGTTCTTTGTTAAAGGAATGCAATGTGTACAATTTTCTCATTGTAATAGGAAAGGACAAACACAGGATAGGTATTGGGATATATAGTGGTAAAATATTTTGAAAAGTTGTGTTGGTATAGAGATTGGGAAAATGCGTATATAATAGAATACATGAGAATGTATTGTTGATGGATTTATGGATTGACTTGAGAAAAGATTAGTGGTATGTTCAAAAGTTTGTACAAATATTAATATTAATTTATCAAAGATGAGGGTAATAAAGCAAGGTTTGGTGGTTTGTGGAGACTAACAAATATTGTCTTGTAAGACATCAAGAAATTTGTAGGTTTATAGTTAGATTGTGTGATAGGTCCCAAAATTAAGATTAGAGAGTGAATGCATTGATGATTGGAGAATGCAGATTCATCATTATTTTGAGAGATGGATAGAGTTCTACAACACATATTTTGGACTTTTTCTTCAAAATATTAATTATGGGGGAGAAAATATAGAATAATTACCATTTACGACCTTTTTTTCTCAAATATTTATTATGGGGGAGTATGTAGACTAATAAACATTATAATCTAAATCAGTTTTTTTCTTATAGACAATTATGTTTGAGTGGCAATAGCTTTGTATTTCAATTTGATATTTACTTGTATAAATACTAATGTAAATCAATGATCACATGTGATATTTTTGTGTAAAATATTATTTTCTGTGTTGTCAAAATTTGATTTATGATTTTTAATTCCATTAGAAGAATTATCATATGATCTATGTTATTTGTAGATTGAAAGTGTAGAGGAGGGGGGGCGACTACTCAAGGACTACAAGTCATGAGAGAGTCTAGAATAATATGCTGCTCTAATCTACCTCAAGCTAGATAAATTATTTGGGAAGGTTTAAGGTTTCAAGGGTTGAAAAGGAAGGACAACCAATTTGTCACTTTCCTTCTACTAATACAAATGTTTTAGGGGGGTCAGGAGAGATGATTTTTCTAGATTATAAATCAGAAAACTGACTGCTAAAGGACTACAACACATATAATGGAATCCAACACAGTGCCCTAGGGTCTCAGGGACACACTGTCATTTGTAGAGATAGATAGCATAAAGTGCAGTGTAGAACACAAAAAAAACCTAATAAATGCCCATTTAACAAAGTTTTATGCTACGATATGGAGATAAAATGTAGAAACAATGAAAATAACAAGAATGCTACTTTAACAACACTAAGCTAGAATTTGACAAGAGAAAGGTGGTATAAATGGACCTTCAAACCCATGAGTTGAGGTCTTCAAGGGCTTCACTTGTCTAACAACGTACACATGCAAAAGAATGAGAAAATGTTGGGGCTATCTTTAGAGGACCGCCTCTGTTAGTCCCCTGCTTTGGTGTTTCCACCTCTATGGAAAGCGAGATAGCAATTGTATACACATAAAAATATCTGGAGCACAATTAATTAAATACCAGTTATTTAATTAATTAATCTTAGCTCTTCTACTAGTATAAATAAATTGATAAATTTATTTGTATAGTTCACACCTTTAATTCTTCTATACAAAAATCATCTTCCCTCTCGAATTAATTAAATACACAAATTTAAATAATTTGTTATTTGATTATTTCTCTTCCTTAATTAAATTTGAATTTTTAATTCAAATTTGTCACATTTCTCCATAGTTTTCTAACTTCCTCCAAATCACCTTCCACATCATCTCATGTCACATGATTTCATTTATTTCTAATTTTCAAATTAGGAATATTCATCCAACTTCCTAACCTCCTTCGAGACACATGGCAACTCCTTCCAATAGATGTTCTTTGACAGTTGGATGATTTGCCCTTCCAAATTGAGTAGCCTCCATGATTTCCTCCAACTTCCCTGTGCTCCATCGTTGATCTCCCAGGATCATGATCTCGACCGTCCATCTTTGCCACCTCATCCAAGGCTTGGAAAAATATATAAATAGGAGACCATTCTATAGCTTTTCAACAACAGAATTCATCATAAACTTATGTTGTAGGAATTATCTTAGCAATTGAGAGCAATTGAGAGCATTTTAGAGTTGCATAGCATTTAGCATTGTTATCATGGCAATTTTACTTTGTAGCATTTAGCATTTTAATATTGCATTATTTTTTTTATTTTTTTTATCATAGAATTGTATTTAGATTTGCATTACATCAATAGCAATAATCTTAGCATCATTTACATAGTAGAAATCTCATATTTCACTCAGTCTTCATATTCAAACATACAAAAACATGTTAATGTAGGCATTTAGCTTTTCATTTCATAAATCTTCTCATCTCTTAGGTCGCCATCTAATAAATTCATGTGCAAAATACAAGTCTAAGAGCATGAATTTAGAGGATCCTTAAGATTAGAGAACAATGAAACAATTTTAAAGAGTAGATATAACAATTTGTTTTGTTATTTCTATCTCTTTCATGTAAGACATTTCATTGGTGTGTGTATGTATTTACATTGTTAGTTTCTACTCCACTTTATATCCACACATAAATTAGTGCCCATCGTGGGACCGAAGCCCTATTTTAAACATATTTTCTAGAAAGTGTGCTTTACAGGTTCACACGTGAAAAGTTTTAGCATGACCGTGATTTATTTTGGCGCATTCAAAATACCTTTTAGCGCATCTAATTCCTATTCTGGCATATCTAGGCAACATTTCAGCGCATGCATACCACCTTTTGGCACATACAAGGAGTATTTCAGCACATTCATAATTTTGTTTAGCGCATATATGGACTATTCTAGTGCATACATGAGTTTTTATGGCACATATGTGTAGTCTCTTAGCGCATTGATTCTTTGTTATGGCACATCTATTTCATTTTACAAAAAATCATGATTCTGAGAATTAATCACTATTTCTCTATCGTGCAGGTATTTTAAACGCTATTAGAGACCTTGCTGAAATTGGTGGAACGCTATCAAAGACTTCCAATCTAAAACTACTAACATTTGATTGTAGGGATTTCATTGTTGTTTATTTAGATTAAGTTAGGAACATAGCTTAATTAGGGGAAAATGAACAACATGTCTATTGTGATTGTTGAATGGTAGGCATATGCTCTCCCCTTTACTAGGAGACCAAAAAGCCAGACCCATTTTTTTTATTTTTGCAATTTAATCCTTAGAGGACCTGCCTTGGTGGGACAAGAGGTAATTACCCCAAGGGAACAACCCAATCGGGAACATGCTAAAGCCAAGCGATTTCCACTGGAGATATAAGTGTGGGTACTTGAGGAAAGTTCAAGTATCACATGAATTATTCCAAAAAGAAGGGCAACAATTGTCTCTTGTTGTATGGGTGATCCTCCATGAATGGAATGCCTATACTAGAACCCTTGTTATTGTATGCCAAAATCCCTTTTCTATTTGCCAGTGCAAGAGGTATAACCTCTGAAGCCATCCCATATTCTTGTGGCTTTTAGTAGAGATGAGAAGTTTGTCATGGGAGATTCACGAGAATTGAGGCTTGGGTGATCGAAGAAGTGAGTGCAATGCAAGGGGGAGCCAGTGAGGTCAAGCCTCTAATCATCTGCTAAAATTAAGCAAAACTAGAGTAAAATCCAAGTGAGGATCCAGTAAATACTTGGGCTAGCTATCCCTACAGTGTCTACACCTGCACCTGTAAGGTAGCGATCTATGTCTACGCACATCAATTCAAAGAGGGGCAAAATGTATACACATTGTAGACACTGAAAATTGGTCTAGACCTGTGACTACACATTCAACATAATTTTCTATAGTCCGTGGTCATGATTAAATAATGTTAATTATTTAATTAACCTTTCTAACACATATTTCTTCTATTAATTAAATACCCCTTTTTAATTAATTCTAATTAATTCTTTCCTCTTTATCTATCAATTAAATAATTTATTATTTAATTACCCCTTTATCATAATTTTCCACCTATAATTAAATATCTTTATTTAATTATTTATTTAACCCCCTTTATCTATAATTAAATATTTATTATTTAATTATTTATATTATCCTTTTCAAAAGTCAAATTAAATAAATTACTTTATTTATTTAATTAAATTCAATTCATTTTCGAATGTTGAATTAAATTAATATTTAATTCATATTTAATTATTTATGTTACATTCCTCTATCATTCAATTATCTAAGTCATTCACTTACCTTCTAACTTGAGATCTATTTTTAGTTTTCTAGTTATCTCCGGATTCAACACCTGTTTATTTATGGAGTAGACTCTCCATTACAACTGGTTGATTAACTAGTTCCAACTCATATACATGATCTGTTTTATTAATTAAATATCTTTATTTAATTAATTAACTCATGTTCACATTCGAATGCATTAGTCTTCTAGTTCCAACTTTGGCTTTTGCATACAAAGTCTATTTCTTCTATTTTTGAAGATTAAGATCTTGAACTTGTGTTCTAACTCACGTTCTAACTTAGTCTCTATCTTCAATCTTTCCTAAACTCGTGTTCTGACTCGTGTTCTAACTCATGTTCTATCTGACACAAAACTCACATCACATGGCATTGATCAATCTCGTCCGTCAATCTCTCTTTCAATCTGAGCCGATCGTTCGAAAACCCAAAATCTATAAAATGGCCTGTCATTATCATTATTCCTCCTCCCGAAATCATTCATTTTTGAGAAGAGACTATTCTTCGATATTTTGCTTAGACACTCGACAAAGTTATACATGCATTCAAACACAGAAATCTGAGGGCAAGAATACTAAAAAGGCAAAATGGAGAAGAGCAATCAAGATAATTCAAAGGGATGAACGCATATTTGGTGAGATCATTTTGGTTTTATTAGTTTAGTTTATTTCCTCGTTCTTTGTTGTTAGATTTTAGATTATTGTTTAGATTAGGATTTAACTTTGTTATTCTAGCTTGCAGAAAATCTATCATGTTACATTTGGTGAACCTGACGTAAACATGCTTCAAAATCCACACATATTTTCGTCTTTCCGTTTTTCCATTTTCTGCTTTTTTTTGCAGGTTTTCCGTACGGCACACTGCATCTGTTCCGCAAAATGACGCATCTCTATCCACAAACCGCATCTATGAAAAAAAGCGACGCATCTATCATCAAAAGCCGCATCCGTGAAGTCATGAACCGCATTCGCGAATCGTATCCGCCTATCAACAAACTTCATGAACCGCATCTTCCTGTTAACAGTCGAGTCGCATTTGTGGCTCCAAAAGCTGCATCTGGCTGGTAAAACGTTTTCACTTTTTTATCGATTTTTGTGCATCCATTTTTTTGTTTTCGCTTTTTAGGCTGTTTGGATTTTCACTAATGTTTGTTTCAGTTGTGTTAAGGTGGAATAAAATAGTTTTTGCAGGACGAAGCATAGAAGAGCATTAAAAACCTAAGACAATTTTCTGCAGGATGAAAGCTGAAGAACAATGAACTACTGATAAATTTGCATGCAGGACCTAATGCCTTTGTGTTGATTTATTTATTTAAGCAAGCTTTTGTTTGGTAGATAGATAATCGTCGTGTGGGATTAAAATGAATTTTTTGATTGATAGATAGAAAATTATTCTTTGGATTAAAAAGAACCATTGTCTTCTTTGTTTGGTGCTTTGTACGTATCTGTAACCCTTATGATTCAGTACACCGAAGTATCCTCTCCCCTTGCGCAGTCATGCGATCCTGGGTGTAAGAGAAATGGTTGCTGACTCTAGAACCTGGGCCTATCTTGGTGGGAGAAAGTACTCACCCCAAGATGACTCAGACCGGTAGCACCCTAAAGCCAAGCAACTTCCAGCCGGTATAGAAAAGTGGATTCTTGGGGAAAGCCCACGAATCACGTGCACTATTTCGACGAGATGGGCATAAATAGACTCTCACCGACGTTGGATAGTGTCCCACGAATAGAATGCCCTTATTAAACACCTTGTTGTAGACTTACCAAAATCCTATCTATTTGTTGGCGCAACAGGGTCGGCCCTATGAAGCCGTCTTACATGTTTACAGTTTAAGTGTGGAAATGAAATGTATGCCATGGGAGTTTCATGGATTAGTAGCTTGGCTGCCCCGTATAAGTGAGTGTTGTGGAGGGGAGCCAATGGGGTCAAACTACTAGTAATTTGCCATAAATATGTGTAGCTGGAGAAATCCAAGTAAGAATTCAACAAGTATTGTCCTAAGAGCCTAGGTTGTAACTATTTTTTGAGTCTTAAACAGTCCTCCCATCATAAATATTTTTTTTGAAAATACATTGATTGCTATGTTTTCTTTTTGCTGTATTCGTCAAAAGCTTGATCAAACAAACAAACAAAGTCAAAAAAATTCAGGAAAAATTCAACTGTCAAAAAATCGAGTCGCATTTGTCACTTTAAACACTGCATGTGTATTAGTGAGTCACATCTGTTAGGGGAAAAGCTGTATCTATCTGTCAAAATTTTCACTTTTCATAGTTTGCATATCACGAGTCGCAACTGTCACATTCTGAGTTGCATGTGTGCATGCAAACTGCATTTGTTAGTTTTTGAGCTGCATGTGTATCGGTAAACCGCATTTGTCATAGGAAAAGCCGCAACTGTAAGAAACACTGAATGCACTGTCAAAAGCCGCATCTGTCATAATATGAACCACAACTGTTAGGTGAGCCGCATTTGTCTGTCAACATAAAACATCAAAAACCACGAGCTGAGTCCAAAAACATCATTGTCACTAGTTGCTTTAGATTCTTAAGATCAACCTTAGATTCGAAACTGGTAAATTTTGCTCAAAAATCCTTGCATCATTAGGTGTCATATACATCTTAGTCACAATAAACCTCTTAGTCATAGTCATTCTAAGTTGCATGCATATAGATACTTCTTAGGAAATTGCATATCATAGAATAGATAACTTTCCTCATCATTGGAAACATTCATGTTATGGTTTGTCAAAATCATTTAACCTTGTCACTTTAGTCCCATCTAGTGGTTCTTTCCAGCTCATTATTCTAGGTTGAAAAGTTCACCTTGTCACTATCCTTGTCATACAATTAGGTTCCTTGGTCAAAAACAAGTCTTTGCATGCATTTATTCCATAAGTGGTAGGTTATACCGTCTTAGACTCATTTATCGTCGTAGTCTACTCGAAATTTTGCATATTGTCCGTCCTATCATACGTCATCTTAGTATACGTCTTTTTAGGAACCATCTTAGCAGCGTCATTTATTGTCAAAAAAATCCAAAAACATAGACATAGCTCATATCAATTTTTAGACATAGTCTGCATTACCCATTTTGAGCAACTTTTTCGTGGTCGAAACAAGGTCCCAAAAGAAACACAAAGCAATGACAGACCCCAATGAATTTATCAATTCGTTCGGAAACCAACCATCAGGAAGTAAACAACCACACAAGCCTTTGCTAGAAAAACATGTCACTAGAGACACACATGGTCAAATTTATATAGAAGACATAGATGCAGCAGTACAAGATCTTGAATTTGCATCCTTTATGGATGAATGTTTGCTAAATGATCCTCAACACTATCTAGCAAAGTTGCTAGCAGAAGGTGCCAAACTACCCATAAGATTTGATATTCGTACTTTACAAACACAGTCAACTCAACCATCCCAAACTGCAACGTCAACAGTCTCTATTCCCCAAATAACCGCAGCGATACCAACAGGTATACCAACTCAAACATCGTCAATTGTAAACACAACCCTTTTCAACATAACACAAGGTTTGCAATTCACTATGGGAGCAACTTCCTCCAACCCCTTTGGCACCAACATGACTGGTAAGAGATCCAAAGTTGGTGGGAATATACCTATACCAAACCAAATCATTCAGACAGGAAGCATCCCTATACCAAATAAGATAATTCAGACAGGAAGCATTCCAATACCAACTCAAACCATTCAGACAGGGAATATCCCTATCCTGAATCAGAATATTTTGACAGGATATATTCCCTCACCTAATCACAACCCGCCACAGAACATGGCGTATCAAAATACCTACATTGATCCAAATATCACAAACACCATGTTCTTGACACAAGTCGATGTCCTTCAAAATAAAATGCAAGCTCTTCAACAGCAGATGGACAACATGTCTATGTCCAGAAAATGAACTATCTCAGCGCAAGACCTATGTCCATGTCCATTTGACAAAGCGCTCTATATGACACCTTTCCCCCATGGATACATTATACCAATTTTGCCTAAGTATAATTGGAGAAAGAATCCTTTAGAACACATTAGAGAGTTCTCAACAGCATGCATGGACATATCATATGACCCCACATACTTGATGAGACTATTTCCACGAACCCTTGTCGGGATAGGACTGGAATGGTTCTCTAAATTACCATATGGTATAGGATCTTGGGGTGAATTAGCTAAGAAGTTTATCAAACATTTCGCCTTTAACATAGACAATGAGGTAATAATTGCAACCTTGTGCCACATGACACAAGAAGATGGTGAAAATTTCACCACTTTCTTCCAGAGATGGCGAAGTCTAGCTAGTAGATGTCCAGTTGAAATACCCGAAAAACAAAAGGTCACAATATTCCTAGAGAACATCAACCCCAAATTGTGTAGTGACCTAAGAGTACACTATTGTAATTCATTCTCAGAGTTGGTACAAAAGGGAATCATCCTTGAGAAAGGCCTTATAGACAAAGGAGAAATGAAAGTACTAGGCAGAAATCCGGTTGTCCAACATCAGAATGCACCAAATGATAGAAACAAATTCTGGTTAGAAATAAGAATGTTACAAATGACAACATTGTTGATGCTAAACACGTACATTAGGGGACCAATAATCACACTTAGAGGTTATAATTCCAATCAAGACATGATGAATAGTCTAGATCAACAAGCTAACTATGTCCAAAATTCACAACAATAAAGACCACAACAAAGGAGATTTCCAACACGTGAATTTACACCTTTGGTACAACCAATCGAGACTATTTTCAAAGAGTTGATTAAGCATAATCTCATCAAACCTTTGGAACCAAGAGAGTATGATCCTAGATAGTTCAAACCTTTGTGGTGGGACGATAACTCTTTTTGTGACTATCATCGAATGAAAGGACACAACCTACAACAATGTCGTCAACTCAAGAATATAATACAAGACTTTGTTGAAAATGGAACCATAGAGGTAGGTGGGCAGAAAAACACCAAAAACAGTGATCATAAGGTCTTCATGGACTCATTACATGACCACACAAAAGGAAAAGCCTCTAGTTCGGGACCCCAGAGTAATCCATCGACCAATTATAACAATACCAAGTATGACAATGGTAAAGGAAAGATCATAAATCACCTCCGAGCTGCAAATGAGAATGTCAATACCTTCACCATTAAGAAGCATCTAGAATGTAATGTAAACACACATAGAACTAAGATTACTATTCCCGGTCCTTCTTCTGAGCCATCTACGCAAGCTTCTAAGATCAAGTACAACCTTCTTGATCAATTGAGTAAAACCCCCACGCAAATATCTATCTTGGAATTGTTGACCTTATCACCTGGGCATCAAGCCATTCTTGACAAAGCTCTATAGAATAAGACTATTCCTATAGACTTATATGTCAATCATTTCAAAGAAATGGTGGGATATTTGACCAACTCGCATCATGCCACATTTTCCCAATAGGATTACTCAACTGAAAAGTTTGATCACAATGATCCCTTACATCTTGAAGTCCTAGTCCATCAAAAACAATTTCGATGTGTCTTGGTAGATGGAGGAGTAGGTTTGAGCCTGTGTACCCTTAAATTGGTTAAGGCATTAGGATTCTCAGAAGACTGTGTAGATACCTCTAAGAGTATAGTCATCAAGGCTTACGATGATGAGGAAAGATCGTCGAAAGGAGTTGTCACACTCCCTATAAGAATTGGCCTAGCAATCATGAACACTAGCTTCCAAGTCTTGGATCTCACCCTCCCGTACAACTTGTTGTTAGGTAGGCCTTGGATACATGCAATGAAAGTTGTACCTTCAACATACCACCAATGTCTCAAGTTCCCGTATAATGGCATAGAAATCACCATTGATGGTGATCCAGATCCCTTTTAGTATTGTACAAGCCTAAGGGAAATTCCATAATGATAAGTGCTAGTTAACCAAGAAGCTTCAACATCCACTTTATCCCAATACATTGACCCCTTGTGTCTCACTAAGTCCATTTCATTCAAACCACCATCGTCCACTCCTAAACTCGAGATCCAAGACAAGGGTTGTGGCGAATATAATATAAAGGCATCATACTGTGTTAGTGAACTGATTCTACCTAAGGCATATGGCCTACCCATGACAGATAGAAGAGTGTCAGTGGTCACATTTCATGTTCCCCCTACAATGACATTAACCAAATGGGGAGAACTAAGTGAAGAAATTGTGGATCAAGGTGATTCCTAGTTGTATCAAGAAGAACATGAATACCCCTCCTCATTTATTCAAATAGCCAAGGACCAGTATGAAAAAGGATTTAAGATAATGCAAAATGAGGGCTATGATGGGCACAGTGGGTTAGGACTATATCAAAATGGAAGGACGAAACCGATTACTATCTACCCACGACCGAAATACTTAGGGCTAGGGTGTCAACCACTTAGAATTGGGTTTTCTGGTACTTCATCATCTGTTCAAGAAGAAGTGAGTGCTTGCACAAACTTCGAGATATCTCATGAACCACTTCCTCTAGTTTACGACAAACCCCCACTTTATGAAAAACCTCCAGTCTATGATGAATCCCCTTACTCAAGCGATGGTGAATGGGAGTCCTTTTCATCTATCATTACTATGAACATAGATGCCCTATTTGGAGAATTGGACCTCAACATGAAACCTATACCAAAACTATCTAGTCCTCATCCTAAGAAACATTCTTCCAAAAAAGAATGGAAAGAGACCTATTATTGGGAAACCCTTGATCATGCATCTTGGGCACCTGACAAGCCATCTTCTGACGAATCCGCCCTTACTATAGTCCCACATCAGATTATACCTACACCTAGGAAGAAGAATAAGAAGGAGTTAGTCCAAAACTTCTGCGACCATGTCAACCATTCTGTATTCACCTTGTCAGCAGCTACCTTTAAAAACTCTGATAATGACATGCCCCTTATATATCTCGCACTTATCGACTGGGATCAACAAGGTACACCTATCATAGATACATTTGAGAATGATGAAGTAATTACTGAGTTCATGGGACTTAGAGAAGGCATACCAAGAGGGGATCATAAAGCAGGTTTTACCATAGACTTGGACGATAAATTATATTTTGGGGAGTCTATTTACACCTCTAGTCGCAAAAATGAGAATGAAAAGAAAAAATACAATGAAAATAAAAATGATGAATCCCTAGGTGAAAATTGAAAGGCACCTTTGGACGAAGAAAAAGTCAAAATAAAGGACGTATCTGAGGGCGAAAACCTCTCAGAAGCACCCAAGGATAGAGGTTTAAATATTCTCCCCGTTGAACAAGAAAGGTCACCGATGCTAGTAGAAGAATCTATTGAAGTCAACATAGGTACAAAAGAGAATCCTCAGAAGGTATATTTTGCAGCTTCTTTAACAGAGACAAAAAAAATGAGTTTAAGGAATTCTTCACAAAGAGACAAATAAACTTTGCATGGTCATATGCTGACATGCCTGGGCTAGATCCAGACCTAATATTGCATCATTTACCACTACAGCCAGGTATTAAGCCAGTCAAATAGAAGTTGAGAAAAATGCATCTGCAAATTGCTCTATTGGTCAAGGTAGAACTTAAGAAACTCTTGGATGTAGGATTCATAAGGACAATAGACTATGCAGATTGGATATCGAATCTTGTAGCAATGACTAAGCCAACTCGGGGCATTCGAATTTGCACTAACTTTAGAGACATCAATGAGGCATGTCCTTGTAATGATCTAAAATATTCCTGCAAGATCAAATCAAAAGTTTAGTTGTACCTGCAAGTTAATATATATATCAAACAATAGAATGCAAAGGAATGTAAATAAATGGAAGAAAACTAAAAAGATCTCACCCATCTAGTATTCCATGGCTGACTTCCATTGCACCTTCTCTAGCTTTGGAATGATGGATGCCCTCAGATTTGGGTGTGAGCAACTCTATAAGCCTAGCCTCTACAAAGCTTTTGAAGGATTTTAAAAGTAAACTAATGTGCAAACTAGAAAACTCAATTCTAATATTGCAAATAGTAAATGAATAGCCTATGATATCAAGAATGTCTATAAAAGTAAATTAATCAATGATTCGATAATAATAAGAGATGGCCAAAAATGAGATCAAGATTGTTATTTTATAGAAAATGCAATCTTGAATGGACGGTCAAGATGAGAGCTTTAAAGAATGCCCTAGAATCAAAGGTCCATATTCAATAAGGCAACTCTCAATTAGGGTTAGGGAAAAATACCAATATCTGTGAATAAGATTTAATTAAATGAATTAAATCAAGACTGAATGTGACAGTTGAGATGAAATTAGTAAAAATCAGAAGACAAGGGGATGGGATTTTAGAAAATCAGTAATTTTAGAAATTACTTGATTTGTAGAAGAATATTTCCCTTTTTGAATTAAATTAATTCAAAATACAGATTTTGTGAGGTAATTAGTAATTGATTTTTGAAATTAATTACTAAATGAAGAATCAGTTAAGTATGTGAGATATTTTTAAATGATTTGTTTTATTTAAAAATATAAAAGTGTCACATGCCATAATTAAATAATTAAAATAATTATTTAATTTAGAAGAAGTAGTTAATTAACTAAATAAATTAATGAATTTATTTAATTAAGAGAGGATTTAGGAATTAGTGACATATTAAATAGATATATTAAAATATATTAATTTAATAATCAGGAGGACATTAATGATAAGGATTAATTAAATAAATAAGATTTTATTTAATTAAGAGAAGACTTTGACAATTAGTGACATATTAAATAGATAAATAAGATTTATTTATTTAATAATCATGAGGAATGGGAGATTATGAATTAATTAAATAATTATGAATTATTTAATTAATAGTTGAATGTGGGTTAGGAACATAATTAAAATGTCATAATTATGTTAGGACAAAAGTGGTAAAATAGTGCTTGCAGGTCTTGGTCATTTTTATGTGTCTACATTTGCCCCTCTTTGTCATAATGTAGCTTGTTGCATTGTGGCAAAGAAAACAAGTCCAAAATATGCCCCAACGAAGGTATGGAGTGCCTATGCCCCCTCGGGAAAATTTTTGAATTTCGACCCGGAGATAGAAAAATTTGGAAAATATCCTGACCAATTCAAATAATGACTATAAAAGTGATGGTGCGATCCGATTCAGAAATGGAGGACGTTAAGCTAGCCAAAATGCCAGTCAAAGGTGGTCAAAAGAGCCTCCAGTAGGACCTACTAGGTCAAAACCCTAATTTTTAGCCTATAAATAGGTTGAAAAGGTCAATCCAAATGTCATTTTCTCATTTGCATATACAATATTTCAGAAATCAGAGCTTTGAGAGACAATGGTGATCCCTACGACTACACACCATGGATATTGCGTGTGCACATTCCGACGACCTAAGGGTGCAGGGGCACCGGTAAGTACCCTATCCAACTTGTCAAATTTTAATTTTTATGCATTTATGAGGGTTAAATGGGGGGAAAACAATTGCGGTGTGATGCAAATGCTATCGTGAAATCCGCAAATGCCTTCACGTTCACCGCATTTGATTGCATCGCGACACAAGTGTGATGGGAAAGATAGGTTATTTGTGTGATTGCGCATTTGCAAGTTGAAATGACACAATTGGAAAAGTGCGACGTAATTGCCAGATTTTGCAACGCATTTGCAAATTTGCGACGCATTTGACATGTCTCATGGTGCATATGTTGTTGAATTGCGCATTTGATGGTCAAAATGATGCATTTGACATATTGCAATGCATTTGTCTTGTGCCAAGCAGCAATTGAAACATTGTGACGCATTTACGGTCAACACGACGTAATTGAAGTTGACCATAGTTGACTTTTGTTGACCTTGCCGAGATTAAATTTTATGTACCCTTGACCTGCCAGTAGTATGAAAATTTCCATAACGTTGCTTAGTATGTACTAATCCTTGGCCTTTCCTTGTGCAGAGTTGGCTTGTGCCCATTTACAACCAAGAGTTCCAACCAGTGACGTATGGTTTCAGGGATTGTCTCAGTGATAGACAAAGACATCGATTGATGGCCCTAGGCCTATACCATGTTACTTACATGCCTGTTATTCAAGAAAACACAGGTTTTCTTACTGCTCTTTGTGAGAGGTGGCATTCTGAGACCTGCTCATTTCACTTGCCTACTAGAGAGGCGACAGTGACCTTGGAGGATGTTTACCGCATTCCGATTAGCGGAGAGAGGGTGGTCTATGATCCTCATCGAGGGCGACAGGTCTTGACAGAGAGGTATGAGGGTGTCGATGGTGCGCAGTTGGCTCTAGACGGTTATGAGATCAGCTAGGACGTTGTAGCCGACCGATTTCTCTGATTCGATAACATACTCATGACCCTGATCGCCGGATTGTTGATCCTAGATCGTCGTGGTCACGAATTTCCCATTGGATGGGGGGATGTTCTTGTTCGCATGAGATCACAAAGGACTATTTTTGCTTGGGGGCCATGCTTGTTGGCCATGTTATACCATCAGTTGCATGAGGTAGTTTACCATCAGGGTCACAGTATTTGCTGCGGGACCACCTTACTCATGATTTGGGTATGGGAGCGCATTCCCATTTTTTGACCATTGGTGTAGATTCAGCAGCTAGGTGATGGGATGCCCTATGTTTATCTATATGCAGGATCAGTTAGTTAGACTCGTGTTGGAGATACCGGGTACTGGCGTCATTAGATTGACATGATGATCAGTTTTGTTTGGAGACCCTACAGGGATTGTGTCCAGTGGGCAGATGAGGACGACCACTTGTCCTTTTGTAGATAGTTTTGGTACCTTATTGGTCGTACGGTACAGATACAGTGGATCATTGAGATGTACCTGCCCTAGTGGGTACTATGATAGTTTGGGGAGTAGCAGATTGTGCCAATAGGCACTACAGAGTATGCTCGGTCTTCCAGAGAGACCATATGGGGGCTGCCCATATCAGTGACCATTGCAGAGTAGCAGGTAGATAGCTTGGTGGTAGTTCAGTGGGCTTGGAGAGGGGGTCTAGCAGATTTAGGGACGTCTACAAAGTTTGACACATGGTGGCAGGTTCATAGGCCCATCCCTTTGACGGATCTAGATGGTCCACCATTGATAGATCGCAGATCAGTCATTCCATGGATTCTGAGGAGAGGGCGAGGTGGCAGAGGTGTCAGGGGTAGAGATGGAGGCAGGGCCAGAGGCCGAGACGGGGGAGACATAGGAGGTGGGGGAGGTGGAGGAGGTGGAGGAGATGGTGGAGGTGGGGGAGATGGCAGGGGTGCCAGGAGGAGGAGGGATGACCTAGGCCGGAGGTAGCCCAGGAGAGTTAGGCAGAGAGTGGGTGGTGTACCATTGTCACCCATTCGGGAGGAGGGGGAGGAGAGAGAGTTGGAGGTGAGGGTCGAGGAGGAGGTGGTGGCCGAGGAGGAGGTGGAGGTGGTGGTTAAGGAGGAGGTGGGGGCAAAGGAGAGAGTAGAGGAGGATCCTCTTGTTGGGGGACACCCTCTTGATATAGACATGGAGGAGGTCCGAGCCGAGGGGGAGAGAGATGAGGAGGATGAGGAGGATGAGGAGGAGGATGAGGTAGATCAGCGGCTGCGGGAGCGCATGATCTTTGGGGATGATGAGGATGATAGATTACCCATTTTTCCCGTGGATGCTACTATTGATCAGTGGGTTGCAGATCTACAGAGCAAACTAGATGTGGCCTTGTCTCAGAACAAGGCCTTGGCAGCGGAGCTAGAGGTCACTCAGGTGGAGAGAGATCAAGCATTCTTCGGCGGCAGGAGTCAGATCAATGGGTTTCAGAGTTTGCAGAGTTATGCTCTGGGCTGACAGGGGATATGGCTCAGGAGTTAGCCAGGATGGCGGAGAGCAGGGGCCGATACAGGGCATTGTATGAGTAGGCCATTCCACTAGATAGATGGGACCCAAGGTTGTCCCAATCCTATAGTAGGACACGCAGTGGTAGCCAGACACATAGCGGTAGGTCTCATAGCAGTAGTCACACCAGTGTTAGAGGATCTACTACATCAGGGCAGTCTTTAGGCCACAGATCTCATAGCTCTCATAGACATTCATCAGGGCATAGTCACAGGTTAGAGCACGGTCATAGATCCGTGTCTTCAGGGCAGAAGATAGAGCATAGTCAGCCTCCTGTTACTGATCCTATAGGATCTCAGAGTGAGACACTGGAGAGGACACCTATTCAGTTCACTGTTCACCTGATGGATCAATCACAGTTACCTTGCAGTTCACCTCCATGAGATGGAGGAGGGCCATCTTAGGACTTGTTTTAGACACATGTATATTTTGATATTCGAGCCCACGAGCTCTATTTTTGGGATATCATATGACTCTATCCTATGAGAATATTTTTTGAGATTATACATGCGATGCAGTTTTGATGTGGCCTATATGATGTAATGTGTTATGGTATTCTATGCTTTTAAGAGATGCTTATGTGATGCTTTTATGATGCTATCAGATGTATTTATGCTTATGTTTATGAATGCAATTATGGATGTGGTAATGTATGTATGTATTGTGTAATGTTGTGATGATTTGATTCCTATATGCTGATGCAAATGTTTATTTATGATGCTTATATGTTGATGCAAATGATAGCATTTATGCAATGTGAATTATGGTATTTGATATATGCAGATGTGAATATGAAATGGTCATGTCATTATGTATGCAACTTTGTTTTTGTATATCATAGGATATCGTCAGAGAACCCTAGAAGAGAAGACGAAGATGGATGTTAGTGCGAAGAAAGATATACATGTTAGTGTGGAAATTAAAAATCCTTCAAAAAATTTGCTATAGTGCTATTCTAGTTGTTGCTCTTTAATCATCATTGGGCGAAAATGTCATGATGGTCGACAAACACTATGATATGACATAGATCAATAGTGTGCAAGGTCGAACCATCACGTAGATCAATAGTCGCAGACAAAGGATGATCATGACTCATGCAAGGAACACAATTGCCCCTAGTCACTTTATCATGACCAACCACCAGAAAAAAATAATCATGAGACGTTGCTTCTCTAAATCCTGATGATAGGACATCCTTGAGAAACTAGCCACATGATAGTAAAAACAGACAATAAAATCATCATACTATGTCATTGCTTCTCTAAATCCTGAAGTCGGGACATCGTGGAGAAACTAATAGCAGAGTGATAAGCAGACAAGGATAATCATCATGATATGTCATGGTTCCTAGGACATAAGGAACTAATATCATGATAATCATCAAAAGATAGAAAAAAAAGTTTTCCAAGTGTTTTAATGTCGAGCGATATCAAATTCAGGAAGGACACATCCTGAATGACGTTGATATCTAGGAGATCGATTCTCAGAGTTAGGAGGATCCATCAAAATGCCAGATGATGATGATGATGCTTAGGAAGGACACATCCAAAAGCATAAAGAAGTGACGAGAGTTTCTTTTCAGAAGGACACATCTGAAGAAGAACCCAAAGTTTTTCCATGATAAATTGCCTTGATATGATTTTGACTACATGCCATTGCTGACATGTTGAATTTGACTGAAAGTGTTGACGAAATAGATTTCCGATAGACTGATAATTCAAGATTGACATAAGATTCGATTGATTTGAAGATAGTAGCTTGACGTGTGTGAACATATTGTGCCATGAACCCTAATGGACTGACCTAGTGGGGCCTCGAGGGTCCATCAATTGATGGCCTTGCCTACGTCGTGCACTCAAAGACCTCGTAGTTCGACATGACCAATGACATTGTCCAAAGGACAAAAGTTTGAATCATGGTTTATTTTGTGACAAACCTAGAAGGACTGACCTAATGTCTCAAGGATTCAAAGATGAATCTTGCCTACGTAGCAAATGCGCAGAGACAACGTAGTTCGGACATGGACAAAAGATTGATTGACGTGATCGATTGAATTGATCAGACTGACTTTGATGTTGAATTTTGAAATTGATTTGGATGTTTTTGTATTTTCTTAAGACGCTTTCTAATTTTTAGGTCTTTTTTCAAGACTTTTTCAGATTTTTAGGATTTTTTCAGGACTTTTCGAGAATGCAAGATCATGTACGGTACCCACTACAGTTATATGATAAATTTCTTTCCCCCAGACAAGTCGAGGAATACCCAAGTTCAATGATATGGAGATAGGTAGATGCGAGGTAAAGGCGAGGATATGCAAGGAATGATGTCAACCAAATGTTAACCATGGTCGGAGTTGACAAGACTTAGGATGGATGTCGTGAATGTGTCAGGCCTTTGTGATTATGACAAATGGGTAAAGGTCAATTTGAGTAACAGTAGATGGCGAAGCAATGATCAACTACACATGGCACCTGTTTGCCAGGTTTTCACCATGGTACCTATCCAAAGCACCTGTTTTCCAAGTTTTCACTTTTGGATGAATTCATTTCTTTTTACTATTTTTGCCATTTTTTTTAATTTTTTTTGTGTCACCAAGATACCTATTTGCCAAGTTTTCATCAAGGGACGATTTTTTTCTATTTTTCTATTTTTTTGTATTTTGTAGGTTTTTCAACCAAGCTCTCTGGTGCTATGTGTAGAATTTTCTCAAGTGTAAGCTGTTGATGGGTTATGTCAGCTGTTCTCCATCAGGTGTGGCCAACTGATAAGCTCCAGAACCAAATGCAGTAGTAATGATATAAGGACCAAGCCAATTAGCCTCAAACTTGCCCGGCTTTTCACGGTCCGCCTGATTTCTGGGGTTCTACATGAGAACCAAGTCACCGATTTCAAACTTTGTCACCATGACTCTTTTGTTATAACTTCGGTAAAGACGATTTTGATATGCCTGTAGATGATTTAAGGCATTTTGTCATCTTTCTTGTAGCATTTCCAGCTCATGTAGGCAAGTATGTTTGTACTCTTCATCATCAATCATTCCTTTCAAAGAAACTCAGAGAGAAGGAATTTTGACCTCGATGGGTAATATGGCCTTAGATCCATAGACCAGGGGAAATGGAGTGGCTCCAGTGGGGGTACGGATGCTGGTATGATAGGCCCATAAAGCAAGATTGAGTTGTAGGTGCCAGTCTCGGCTAGCGTCATTGACAGTCTTCTTCAGAATGCGAAGGATTGTTTTATTTGACACCTCAGCTTGGCCATTACCTTGTGGGTAGTATGGAGTGGAAAAATGGTGTTGGATGTGGAATTGCTCACAGAGTTCACGAACATCCTGATTTTTGAATGGAATGTTGTTATCTGTGATGATGGATTGTGGGACACCATACTGGCAAATGATGTAATTCAGGATAAACTTGGATATTTGCTTATTGGTGATGTAAGTGAGAGGGATGGCTTCAATCCACTTAGTAAAATACTTAGTGGTGGTGATTATGAATTTATGGCCATTAGACGAGGATGGATGGATCTTACCCATGAGGTCGAGTCCCCATTGTGCAAAAGGCCATGGAGAAGTGATCGGTCTTAATTCTTGTGCAAGTGCATGAATTAGGTCGCTATGCACCTGGCATTTCTGACATGTTCTAACAAACTAAAGAGCATCTTTTTCCAATGTCGGTCAGTAGTATCCCAGTCTGGTGACTTTCCTAGCTAAGGTTGGACCACTCGAATGAGATCCACATATACCCTCATGTACTTCTCATAAAGTCGTTTGGGCTTCATTAGTGTCAAGACAGCGAAGAAGGGTGTTGTCAAAGCCAGGGTGGTATAAGGTGTCACTGACGATGGTATGTCTAGCTGCTTTTCGGATAAAGGATTTTCTTTGGTTGTTAGACAAGTTGGGTGGGAGGGTTTGGGATTTAAGATAGTTGTATATGTCTTGATACCAAGGCAAACTGGGACCAACAATCTCGCACACCATTTCAAACTCTGGAATGTCGTATGTAGGCATCAGCAACTATTCCACTAAGAATTCAAATTGTGACACATTCTTAGGGATGTCTAGGAGAGATCCAATGGTAGCCATTGCATCGGCTGCTTTATTTTATGTCCTCGGGATTTGTTCAAATGCAATCATTTTGAAAAACATCAGGAAACTATCCACCCTTCGTTTGTAGGGAAGCAACTTCCCATCTTTTGTGTCATAGTCATCATTCACTTGATTGATGACTAATTGAGAATCTCTGAATACAAGCAATGTCTGAATTTTCCATTTAATTGCTATCTTGAGACCTGTGACCAATGCCTCATATTCTACAATATTATTTGTACAAGGGAAGGCAATCCGAAATGATTTAGGAA
>CM021102.1:266566701-266716212 GCA_007115665.2 Sequoiadendron giganteum
AAAAAAAAAAAAAAAACCAAACTAATCAGGAGATGTCGCTGCTTCTCTAAATCCTTATGATAGGACATCCTTGAGAAACTAGTCACATGATAGTAAAAATAGATAGTAAAATCATCCTACTATGTTGTTGCTTCTCTAAATCCTGAAATCGGGATATTGTGGAGAAACTAATAGTAGAGTGATAAGCAGACAAGGATAATCATCATGATATGTCGTGGTTCCTAGGACATAAGGAACTAATATCATGATAATCATCAAAAGACAGAAAAAAAATTTTTTGCCAAGTGTTTTCCAAGTGTTTACCGAGTGTTTGCCAAGTGTTTTAATGTCAAGTGTTGTTTAAATGTCGAGCGATATCAAATTCAGGAAGGACACATCCGAAATGATATTGATATCTAGGAGATCAATTCTCGGAGTTAGGAGGATCCATCAAAATGCCAGATGATGACAATGCTTAGGAAGGACACATCCAAAAGCAAAAAGAAGTTGATGAGAGTTGCTCTTCAGAAGGACACATCTGAAGAAGAACCCAAAGCTTTGCCATGCTAAATTGTTTTGATAGGATTTTGACTACATGTCATTGCTGACATGCTGAATTGACTGAAAGTGTTGACATAAGACTTGCTTGATTTGAAGATAGCTTGATGTGTGTGAATGTGTAGTACCATGAACCCTAATCGACTGACCTAGTGCAGCCTTGGGGGTCGATCGATTGATGGCCTTGCCTATGTCATGCACTCAGAGACCTCATAGTTCGACACAACCAAAGACATTGTCCAAAGGACAAAAGTTTGAATCATGATTTATTTTGCGACAAACCTAGAAGGACTGACCTAATGTCTTGGGGATTCAAAGATGAATCTTGCCTACGTAGCAAAAGCATAGAGACAACGTAGTTCGAATGAGGACGAAGATTGAAATGACATGATCAATTGGAGTGATTAGATTAACATTGATTTTGGATTTTGACATTGATTTGGCATTTTTTGTATTTTTTCAGGACCCTTTCTTATTTTTAGGTCTTTTTTCAGGACTTTTTCAAATTTTTATGATTTTTTCAGGACTTTTTCAGATTTTTATGATTTTTTTCAGGACTTTTTCAGATTTTTATGATTTTTCCAGGACTTTTTGAGATATTTATGATTTTTTCAGGACTTTTTGAGAATGCAGGATCATGTGCGGTACCCACTGCAGTTACATGATAAAGTTCTTACCCCTAGAGAGGTTGGGGAATACCCAAGTTGAATGATATGGAGATAGGTAGACGTGAGGTAAAGGCAAGGATATGCAAGGAATGATGTCAACCCAATGTTAACCATGGTCTGAATTGATAGGACTTAGGACAGATGTCGTGAATGTGTCAGGCCTTTGTGATTATGACAAATGGGTAAAGGTCGATTTGAGTGACAGTAGATGGCGAAGCAATGATCGACTATGCATGGCACCTGTTTGGCAGGTTTTCACCATGGTACTTATCCAAAGTGCCTGTTTGCCAGGTTTTCACTATTGGATGAATTCATTTCTTTTTACTATTTTGCCATTTTTTTATTTATTTTTTCTGTGTCACCAAGATGCCTATTTTCTAGGTTTTCATCAAGGGACGATTTTTTCTATTTTTCAGTTTTTCTGTATTTTGTAGGTTTCTAGCCCAGCTCTCTGATGTTATGTGTAGAACTTTCTCAAATGTAAATGGTTGATAGGTTCTGTCAGCTGTTCTCCATCAGGTGTGGCCAACTGATAAGCCCCAGAATCAAATGCGGTAGTAATGATATAAGGACCAAGCCAATTCGCCTCAAACTTGCCCGACTTTTCACGATCTACCTAATTTCTTGGGTTCTGCATGAGAACCAAGTCACCAATTTCAAACTTTCTCACCATTACTATTTTGTTGTAACTTTGGCAAAGACGATTTTGATATGCCTGTAGATGATTTAAGACATTTTGTCGTCTTTCTTGTAGCATTTCCAGCTCATGTAGGCGAGTATGTCTATACTCTTCATCATCAATCATTCCTTTCAAAGAAACTCGGAGAGAAGGAATTTCTACCTCGATGGGTAATATGGCCTCAGATCCGTAGACCAAGGAAAATGGAGTGGCTCCAGTGGGGGTACGGATGCTAGTACGATAGACCCATAAAGCAAGATTGAGTTATAGGTGCCAATCTTGGCCAGCGTTGTTGATGGTCTTCTTCAGAATGTGAAGGATTGTTTTATTGGATGCCTCAGCTTGGCCATTACCTTGTGGATAGTATGGGGTGGAAAAGTGGTGCTGGATGTGGAATAACTCACAGAGTTCACGAACATCCTAATTTTTGAATGGACTACCGTTATCTGTGATGATGGATTGTGGGACACCATACCGACAAATGATGTAATTCAGGATAAACTTGGATATTTTCTTACCAGTGATGTAAGTGAGAGAGACGGCTTCAATCCACTTAGTAAAATACTTAGTGGCGATGATTATGAATTTATGGCCATTAGACGAAGATGGATGGATCTTACCCATGAGGTTGAGTCCCCATTGTGCAAAAGGCCATGGAGAAGTGATCGGTCTTAATTCCTGTGTAGGTGCATGAATTAGGTCACTATGCACCTAGCATTTTCAACATGTTCTGACAAACTAAAGAGCATCTTTTTCCAATGTCGGCCAGTAGTATCCCAGTCTGGTGACTTTCCTAGCTAAGGTTGGACCACTTAAATGAGATCCGCATATACCCTCATGTACTTTTCGTAAAGTCGTTTGGGCTTCATCAGTGTCGAGACAGCGAAGAAGGGTGTTGTCAAAGCCACGACAGTATAAGGTGTCACTGACGATGGTATGTCTAGCCACTTTTCGGATAAAGGATTTTCTTTGGTTTTTAGACAGGTTGGGTGGGAGGGTCTGGGATTTAAGATAGTTGTATATGTCTTGATACCAAAGCGAACTGGGACCAACAATCTCACACACCATTTCAGACTCTCGAATATCGTACGCAGGCATCAGTAGCTATTCCACTAAGAATTCAAATTGTGACACATTCTTAGGGATGTCTAGGAGAGATCCAATGGTAGCCATTGCATTGACTGCTTTATTTTGTGTCCTCGGGATTTGTTCAAATGCAATCATTTTGAAATACATCAGGAAACTATCCACCATTCTTTTGTAGGGAAGCAACTTCTTATCCTTTGTGTCATAGTCATCATTCACTTGATTGATGACTAATTGAGAATCTTTGAATACGAGCAATGTATGAATTTTCCATTTGATTGCTATCTTGAGACCTGTGACCAATTATGCATATTCTACAATATTATTTGTACAAGGAAAGGCAATCCGAAATGATTTAGGAACTGAATCCCCTTGTGGTGTGATAAATAATATGCCAGCTCTTGAGCCGTGACCAGTGTGGGACCCATCAAACTATATTTTCCATGGTGAAGTTGGTTCTGCGTGAAAAATAGACTCATCCAAAAAGTCAGTTATCAGTGGATGAGTAGCTTGGATTGGTGCATTTACCAGTTGATCCACTATTACTTGAACCTTTATAGCCTTGTGCTCCACATACTGTATGTCATATTCGCTTAATATCATGACCCATTTTGCCAAACGGCCTGTCAATGCTGCTCGACTCAGAAGATACTTTAATGGGTCAATCTTTGCCACTAAATATGTTTAATGGCTCAGCATATAGTGTCTAAGTTTTTGTGCTGCGAAAACAACTGCAAGGCATGCCCTTTCAATGGTTGTGTAATTGAGCTCATATCCAATTAGTGTGTGACTGATATAATATATGGCTCTTTCTTTTTCTTCATGGTCACTTTGTGCCAATAATGCCCCCAATGCATTTGTCATTGCGGAGACATACAGGATTAATGGTTTTCCCTCAATAGGTGGCATCAACACTGGTGGTGTCAACATATATTCTTTTATTTGGTCAAAGGCTATGTTGCACTTATCTGTCCATACAAAAGGAATACTTTTGCGTAGTAGATATTGGAATGGTTGACACTTGTCTGCCAACTGTGCAATGAAATGGCAAATAGATTGCAATCTGCCCTGAAGTGTGCGCAACTCACTAATTCCATTTGGTGGAGGCATGTCCAGAATTGCTTTTAGTTTTGCGGGATCAACCTCAATGCCTTGTCTCGAAACTATGTATCCCAACAACTTACCTGATGTCACTCCAAAGACACATTTCTTTGGGTTCAATCTAACCTTGTAATCCTCAAGCCATCTAAAAATTTTGTCTAAGACTTTGAGATGTTCCTTCCTGGTCAAAGATTTTGCTAATAGGTCATCCAAATAATCTTCCATTAGAATATGCATCATGTCATGCAATATTTTTTTCATAGCCCTTTGATATGTAGCACCTGCATTCTTTAGGCCAAAAGGCATGACATTTCAACAGTATGTTCCCCAAGGACAAGTGAATGTTGTTTTATGTTGATCCTCTATTGCGATTCTAATTTGGTTGTATCCGGAGAAACCATCCATGAGAGATAGCATCTCATATCCTACCATGAGGTCAACAATCATGTCTATGTTTGGTAGGGGGAAGTCATCCTTTGGGCAAGCCTTATTCAAGTCTCTAAAATCCATGCAGATATGGATTTGTCCATTCGACTTTGTAATAGGAACAATATTGGATATCCAATCAGCATAGTCTATTGACCTTATGAACTCAGCACCCAGTAACTTTTTTAGTTCAGCCTTGACAAGTAATGCAATCTGTGGGTGCATTTTGCGCAACTTTTGTTTGACTGGCTTGATTCCTGGGATTAAAGGAAGATGATGTAGAACCAATTCAGGATCAAGGCCTGGCATTTCAGCGTATGACCATGCGAAGTTAAATTTTCTCTCTGTGAAGAATTGTGTAAACTCAGGTTTTTCTTCATCTGATAATGATGCAGCCTAGAGAATCATTTTGGGATTCTCTGGTGTGGCTATGTTAACTTCTATTGTATCCTCAATGAGCATGGCCAATTTTTCCTGTGTTATAGGGAGAAAGTCCAATCCTCCATCCTTAGGCACCTCAGAGAGGTTTTCACCTTCGGATGCATCCTTTGTTTTTACTATTTTACTGCTAGAAGGTGCCTTGCGGTTTTCACCTAAAGGCATTTCTTTTTCTTTTTTCTTTTTAGAATTTTTTTCGACTGGAGGATTGCACAATCTCCCCAAAATAAGCTGCACAATCTAGATCAATGGAGAACCCTATTTTGTGATCCCCCCATGGAATACCATCTCTTAGTCCCATGAATTCTTCAATATATCCATCATCGGTGGATCTTGTTGGTCCCAGACGATTAATTGTGGGTAAACAAGGGAGATTCCATCGTCAGTGTGCAAATTGATGTCTCAAGTGTAAAGAAAAAGTTGTCAATTTCCACTTCTGTGTCTGATGCAATGGATGGTCCATACTCTGAGTCAGATGAATCAAATTCAAAATCATAATATGGGATGAAATTATCAACATCGTGACTAGTGGTAGGTATTTCAGAAGTAAGGATAATGGGCTCGGATAGGTTTGGCTCATGGGTGGGCTCAGGAATGGGGTGGGATGATTCAAGTATTGCTGATGACACTTTGTGTTAACTGGATTCCAAGGAATGCTTACCCATTTCTTGACTTTAGAGTGTCGGTCAATAGGGTCAATGTTTTATTGCTAGTGGAATCATTCTTCAAAGGAAGATTGGCCAGGTTCCAAGAATAGTTCATCAATGTTATAGTCACTGACGGTTTTGTTAGATCCCCATTCCCATTCATTTGAGTTCATTTCGGTTAGGGAATCTTTTCTTGTCTCGACACTTTCAGTTGTCGTTACGTCCTTACTTGAAAATTCATAGATACATTGATCTTCGGTTCCGAGTTGGTTGAACCATAGTCCTATGTATCTTTGTCTTTCCATTATGATAATAGGTTCCCTTCTTCCATTGTTGTTATTTCCAAGGCCACTTGTTCCATCAAAACCTTGGGCTTTGCATATATCATATCCTTTGCCATAGAGATGCAACGGTACTGGAGATAACTCTATTGGGTCTTTGTAGATCCAGTTATCCATGTCAATAATGATTTCGTTACCCATATTGCCCCATCGTGTAAAAACACTTTTTGGTGGAATGTTGAAAGTTACTTTGGGCTCAATTGCAAAACAAGGTCTACCATAGAATTTTGGTGGCTTTGGTATTGTGGTTATATAGTAAGCCGTGTTCAATTTGAACTCTCCACAACCAAGGTCCTAGATCTGAAAGTCTTTACTTGGGATGGACATCGATGAAGATGGTGTGGTAGAAGGTGATGGAATGGATGATTTCATGAGTGTTCATGGGTCAATGTATTTGGATGAGGTGGAAGACGAGACTTCCCGATTTATGGGTACCTGGTGCTCAGGAGTGGCTCGCAGGTTGGTGCAGTATTGGAATGGATCGGGATCTCCTGGGATAGTGATCTCAGTTCCATCAAAAGGGAATTTGAGGCACTGGTGGTATGTGGATGGAATTTCCTTTAAAGCATGAATCCAAGGGTGACCAAGTAAGATATTATAGTGTATATCATGATCCAGGACCTGGCATGTGGTATCCATGATGACTAGTCCCACTCAGAGTGGAATTGTAATAACGCCTTTAGAAGCGCGTTCTTTATCATCATATGCTTTGATGACGATGCTTTTTCTAGCATCTACACATGCCTCGAAGAAACCAAGAGCTTTGACCAATTTCAAAGAGCAAATTTTCAATCTTGCTCCGCCATCTACTAGGACTCATCTAAGTTTATTGTTGTGGACAAAGACTTCAATGTGGAGGGCATTGTTATGCGATGGTTTGGGTGAGGAATAGTCGATGTCTAAAAAGGTGATGTGGTGAGGTGAATTCAAGTATCCGACCATGGTCTCAAAGTGGTTGACATCGATGTTGGTAGGGACAGATGACTCTTGCAGTACTTTATCTAGGATGGCCTTATGCATAGGTGAAATACAGAGTAGTTCAAGAATGGATATTTGAGCAGGTGTTTTATTTAACTACTCAATAATGTCGAACTCCGGTTTTGAGGTGGATTGTCTGGCGGATGGACCAGGTATGGTGATTTTTGGTTGACGTGCCGAAGGACCTGGGATAGTGACCTTGCCTTTACGTGTAGTCACATTGCATTCTGGGGCTCTTTTAATGTTGATGGTATTAATAGATTCATCTTCATTAGCAGCATGAAGATTGTTGATATCGGTACCATCATGATAATTGTATGTAGGATGAGTAGTATTATAGGCCGGATGAATGTGGTTGGCTTGATTGTTTGTATGCTTTGTGCCAGATGAGGAAGCTTTACCATGATCCTGTAGTGGGTTCTTGTGTATGGTATGATCTGCATTGGATGTAAAAGATTGACCACCCAACTCAATGGTGTGGTTCTCTATGAGGTCTTGCACCAAATTTCGCAATTGGTGACAAGAGGAAGTTTTGTGCCCTTTGGCACGGTGGTAATCACAAAATGAACTGTCATCCCACCATGATGGCTTGAATTAACAAGGGTCATACGGTTTCGGCTCTTCCAGCGTTATGATGTCGTTTTGAAGAAGTTTCTTCAAGACAGTTTTGATAGGTTCACCAAAAGGGGTGTATGTGCGCTTTTGGAGCTGTCGGGGTTGACGCAACTGCCTTTGATTAGATTGTGCATGATTATTATGGATAGCGTTGGTAGTTGGTGTCGGTGTAGTTACAGGTGCATTTTGAATTTGTACTCCTTTGATTGTGATTACATGACCTATTGCATTAACGGTTTTTGCATCAACTACACCGTCATTGGTGATATGCTTGTTTTTAACCCAGTATTTGTTTTTGTCATTTAAGTTACTTGGGTTATTATTGGTGGTGGTGTTGATGGTTTTTCCACCATATTTTAATTCATCTTTGGCAATCAAGGCTTTCTCAAGTTGCACACCTTTTTCAACAAGGTCAACAAAAGTGGTGCAACAATGGACTTGTAGGCCATACCTTAGTGGTCCTAGGAGAGTTTGAACAAACATGGTAACTTTCTCCTTTTCAGGTATTTCTACCGGACATCTGCTTGCTAAGGTTCTCCATCTTTGAAAGAATGGAATGAAAGTCTCTCCTGCATCCTCTTGGGTAATTCTACATAAGGAGGCAATGCCGATGTTTGTGTTAATATTGTAGGCATAGTTCTCAACAAACTTATTTTCCAATTCATCCCATGTTTTTATTTCCTTAGGCAATAGTGAGAACCATTCTAGTGCATGACCTGTGAGACTTCTTGAAAAGAGTCTCATGAGATAAGTATGTTCATGTGCAATGTCCATACAACTAGTAGTGAATTCTCTTATGTGTTTGACAGGGTTTGTCTTGCCTTTGTACTTGGGAAAATGGGGTACCACATATCCATGAGGAAAGGATGGCATATACAAGGTTGCGTCAAATGGATATGGACACAAGTCATGCGACATGTATGAATTTTTATTGGATTGTTGCAAGGTCTCCACTTGTGTTTGAAGAGCAGCGAGTTGTTGTGTGAGTGCTTCCACCATCGGATGGTTAGTAGCATCACCTATGTTGGTGATAGGGGCAGCTTGAGTCCCCAACTGTTGAGATGAGATGTGTTGATTTTGAGTGGGTTTCCTATGAGCAAAGTGAGTGTTGCAATTAGGCAGTTTTTAGAAATGAATGTTTTGATGAGGGATGTGCTGCTATGTATGGACTTGAGAGGCGTAAGTGGGGAGGTGATATCCTACCATGTTGGACTAGATTTGAGGACCTTGCTGGTTTTGACTTTGTTGATGTTCGAATGGAGTGAAAGAATGATGGCCTTGTTGATTTTGAGCTTGTTGATGCCCAAATGGAGTGAATGATTAAGTGCCTTGATTGCCTTGACCAAATAAGAGATTGTGGCCTTGAGGAATGTTGGTGGTTTGAGTCATAGGAATGTTGGTATTAACCTGTGAGGAAGTGGGTTGGGTGCCTTGTATGGTAACTCTTCATTTATTTCTCCCAAAAGGGTTAGATGAGTTAGTTGCCATAGTATTTGAAGAACCCAATAATAGGTTTGCTGATGTACTCATGGAACTAGATGAAGTTCCAAAGAGGTTTGATGTGGTTGCACCCATTGTTTGTGAAGGAATGGTGGATTTTTGTTGGGGGATGGATTGTGATATGGTGTTGGTGGTTTGGGAAGATGATCCCCCAATAGATGTTGTGTTGGTTGTGGTAGTGGTATGACCAAGGGAGGTAGCATTGATTGTATTGATGATATTTTGTGAAGAGGCTCCCATGGAGGAATTGTGTGATGTTGGAGTGGGAGAAGTTGGTCTAAGAGTGTTAAGATCAAATTCCTTTGGTAACTTAGCCCCTTGGTCAAGGAGCATAGCTAGGAATCTGGATGAGTCACTTAAGACCATTTCTTCCACAAAAGAAGCCACTTCTGGGTTTTGAGCAACTGCTTGTATGTCTTCTTCAAAGACATCCCCATTTTCATCCCGTCGGATAAATGGTTCAAAAAGATGTGATGGAGATGATGGGATGTTCATCTCACTAAAAGGATTGAAGTTGGAATTTTCCATGCCAAAAAAAGGATTGTTCGTGGCATTAGGAAATGAGTTCATGCCAGTTGTGAACCCAAGAAAGTTGGTGTCTTGTCCAAAGGAATCCATGAGTCTTTTCTTTTTCTGTAGTCTAGTTTCAACCATACAAAGTTTTGCTCAACTTGGGATGATGGAGAAAATGATCTAAATATGAGACTATGATTTTGGTTTCTTTTTGGATTTTTAAGGGATGCTATGAAATGCAAGTAAGACTAAAGGCTTATGAATACAAGTGGAGTGACACTAAATGGAGACGCCAAATGATATGTAATAAATGATCCTAAGATGTATTTACTAGTGAGAGATCTAAAGAGGACAAACTTGGGCAAACAAATTTTTTGCAATGATTCAATTTTTGAAAACCAATGGACCGTAGAAGGACTATAACTAGGACAAAGTGAAAATTCCACACTAGACTATTGAGTGGGAAATAATTCACAAAATGATTGACAAAGGGACAAAGGTAACTGGGTCCAATGATAACCTACTATTGAATGTAAAGTTTGGACAATGAATGATAAGAGTCAACTCCTAAAATCTGCAAAAGTGAGTGTCTAAGGAGATGGTGAAGCTATTAATGCAACCTAACGGAAGGCCAAATGAGAACCTATTGTGAGTCTAAAATGGTACCTACAAATGCAATGCTTGATGGAAAGTTGAGCAATAGACTATTTTGGTTTGGACTATAATAGTGAAGAAAGATTTGGATTAGATTGAAGACAAGTTTTGGGCTTTCTGATTTGGACAGTAAAGATTTGTCTACAATTTTCAGCAAATGCATTGCAGCAGAGCAAATGCGGCTCATAGAATCAAATGTGGTACAGGAAGTGTCGATTACAACACAGTATGGTGAATGCGGGTTTATGTTTGTCAAATGCGGCTAACTGATGGAAAATACGGCTCTGTAAGTGTCGATTGCAGTTTAACAGAGAAAAATGCGGCTCCTGATGGCTCAAGTGCGGCTTGGTAGCTTTCAATTGTGGTGCAGCAGAGCACTTGCATCGCAATATACAATTTTATGGAAAAACCCGAAAGTTTGTAGTTTTGAAAAGTTTTTTCTGGTTCCGATTTGTTATATTCAATTTGTTGAAGATTGCTAAAAATAGTTGGCAAACACATAAATCAAAATATGAAGTGCATGTTCAAACAAACTCACTCTTAATAGTCAAATGGATCATCCTCGCAATCACAACCCACATCTTAAAATCACGTCGACTCACACAGCCTTGTCACCCCCTAGAGGGAGCCCATGTTTTTGTTTTTTCCAAGTGTGTACTCAAGGTGACATAAGTGGATACCGAATCCCCTGAGCAAACAGTCTGTGGTGATTATATGGTGAGTGTCTTGGGGGGAGATTCTTCCCTCCCCTTGCACTGTGATTGAAACGATGTTTGGTTATTGAATCGGCTGGCTACTACACTAGGTTCTTAGTAAGTATTTTCGTTTAGTGTGACAATGGATATACTCCCTCGAGAGACCTCCCAACCTTTAGAAAAAAGGCTTTGGGGATGGTTATCCTATCTACTACTGTCAAGTTGGATTTTCATCAACAACTTGCTTTTGATTATAGTGGGTTGGAAACCTTGGCTTTAGGTGTTCCCACTTAGGTCGTTCCTGTAGGGTGAGTACTTTTTCCCACTATGGCAGGCCTTCTAAGCGTTGTAAGAAAACATAAATGCATAAGAATGAAAAATGGATAAGTTTGGATTTTTGATCACCTAGTAAAGGGGAGAGCATATGCCTATTATCTGATCAAACACAAAAGCAGATTGTTTAATTTTAAACCCCAAATAAAATTTTCTATGCCAGGTGAAGATGTTTCTTCACAAAAACATGGTGTTCATTGTTAACCAAAAAAAAAGACAAGTTTGGTGACTACCCTAGATTGATAAATTCCAATTATATTGCCTATCCTAGGATTGGTAAATTTAAATTTGTGTGTCTATCCTAGTGTTGGTTCTTTTTAAACACCAAAAATGAAAGAAATAATCAAACTTCTAGCTGCAGATGCATTAGATCCAGATTACAGCCACAACTTGAAAAAAAAAAAAATTGATCTTGTTACTAGTTACCTGCGGCTCGGTTTTTGTCAAATGCATCACATGGCGTCAAATGCATCACTTGAAGTGTCGTATGCATTGCAATAGAGTGATTGCATCACACGCGATCGCAAATGCGATGCGACAGAGCGATTGGGTCGTTTCGGGCTGCAAATGCGTCGTTTCGTACTTTGAACCTGCAAAAAAAAATGTTTGAAGCCGTACGACACCTGCAAAAATTCATTAGAATGTCGGGGTTCACCAAAGTAATGATCTAAAATATTCCTGCAAGATCAAATCAAAATATTAGTTGTACCTGCAAGCTAATATATATATCAAACAATAGAATGCAAAGGAATGTAAATAAATGGAAGAAAACTAAAAAGATCTCACCCATCTAGTATTCCATGGCTGACTTCCATTGCACCTTCTCCAGATTTGGAATGATGGATGCCCTAAGATTTGGGTGTGAGCAACTCTATAAGCCTAGCTCTACAAAGCTTTTGAAGGATTTTAAAAGTAAACTAATGTGCAAACGAGAAAACTCAATTCTAATATTACAAATAGTAAATGAATAGCCTATGATATCAAGAATGTCTATAAAAGTAAATTAATCAATGATTCGATAATAATAAGAGATGGCCAAAAATGAGATCAAGATTGTCATGTTATAGAAAATGCAATCTTGAATAGATAGTCAAGATGAGAGCTTTAAGGAATGCCCTAGAATCAAAGGTCCAGATTCAATAAGGCAACTCTCAATTAGGGTTAGGGAAAAATACCAATATCTGTGAATAAGATTTAATTAAATGAATTAAATCAAGACTGAATGTGACAATTGAGATGAAATTAGTAAAAATCAGAAGAAAAGGGGATGGGATTTTAGAAAATCAGTAATTTTAGAAATTACTTGATTTGTAGAAGAATATTTCCCTTTTTGAATTAAATTAATTCAAAATACAAATTTTGTGAGGTAATTACTAATTGATTTTTTAAATGAAGAATCAGTTAAGTATGTGAGATATTTTTAAATGATTTGTTTTATTTAAAAATATAAAAGTGTCACATGCCATAATTAAATAATTAAAATAATTATTTAATTTAGAAGAAGTAGTTAATTAATTAAATAAATTAATGAAGTTATTTAATTAAGAGAGGATTTAGGAATTAGTGACATATTAAATAGATATATTAAAATATATTAATTTAATAATCAGGAGGACATTAATGATAACGATTAATTAAATAAATAAGATTTTATTTAATTAAGAGAAGACTTTGGTAATTAGACATATTAAATAGATAAATAAGATTTATTTATTTAATAATCATGAGGAACGAGAGATTATGAATTAATTAAATAATTATGAATTATTTAATTAATAGTTGAATGTGGGTTAGGAACATAATTAAAATGTCATAATTATGTTAGGACAAAAGTGGTAAAATAGTGCTTGCAGGTCTTGGTCATTTTTATGTGTCTATAGTCCTAATGATGACTTCCCTTTTCCGAATATCAACATGATAGTTGACCTTACAACAGGATAGGAGATGCTATCCCTCATGGATGGTTTCTTTGGATATAACCAGATTAAGATAGTAATTGAAGACCAACACAAGACAACTTTCACGTGTCCATGGGGCACTTATTGTTGGAATGTTATGTCGTTTGGCCTTAAGAATGCAAGAGCTACCTATCAACGAGCCATGACTATGATTTTCCATGACTTTGAACATACTTTCATGGAAGATTATGTAGATGAAATTATAGAAAAATCAGAAACAAGGGAAGATCATTTGAAAGCCTTAGACAAGATATTCCAAAGGCTAGAGAATTACAATGTTAGGCTAAATCCAAAGAAGTGTGTCTTTGGAGTGAAATCGAGGAAACTGTTAGGGTATATCATTTCTCGAAGAGGCATTGAAGTAGATCCAGAGAAGGTAAGAGCTATCATAGAAATGCCTCCTCCAGTCAGCATTGGTCAACTCAGAACCCTATAGGGGAGATTAATATCCATTAGGTGTTTCATAGTACAATTGGAGGAATAAAATACATCCATTTCAGCATCTACTCAAGAAAGGAGTGCCATTTGTATGGAACCTTAAATGTCAAGAGGCCTTCCAGCAAATCAAGGACTATTTGCTTACTCCACCAATCTTAATGCCACCTACAAAGGGAAAACCATTGATACTTTACATCTCAGCAACTCAATCGGCATTAGGGGCTCTTCTCGCACAGCATGATGATCAAGGTCATGAGAGAGCGGTCTATTATATCAGTCGTACCTTAGTGGGCTATAAATTGAATTATAGCCACATAGAACATGCCTATCTCATGGTAGTTTTTGCTACCCAAAAAATTCAGCACTATATACTCAATCGACAAATAAGGTTAATTGCAAAGATTGATCCACTTAAATACCTCCTAAGTAAGGCAGCTTTAACAGGCCGATTGGATAAATGGGTTATGATACTTAGCGAGTATGACATTCAATATGGCAAAAGGAAGGCTATAGAAGGATAGGTGATTGTAGATCAACTAGTTGATGCACCTATAAAGGCAGACCATCCATTAGTGGCAGATTTTCCAAATGAATTTCTCTTCAACATTAACATTAAAAAACAATGGAAACTATACTTTGATGGGTCACACACAAATCGTGGTTCAAGAGATGGTATCTTATTTGTTACACCTCAAGGTGATACCATTCCCAAATCATTCAAGATTTCTTTCCCTTGTACCAATAATATAGCAGAATATGAAGCTCTAGTGATAGGGTTAAAAATGGCAGCTCAATTGAAAATCAAGAGCCTACATGTTTTTGGCGACTCTCAACTGGTAATCTGATAGGTAAATGATGACTACGAGACAAAGGATGAGAAGATTGCACCTTAAAAATGAATGGCTGATAGTTTCAAACAGTATTTCAATGACATAACTTTTCAACAAATACCACGTGTCTAGAATAGAGCTATAGATGCCATGGCAACCATGGGTTCCTTGTTGGATATTCTGAGTAATGTGCCTAAGTTCAAGTTTCTGGTTGAACAGCTATTGGTCCCTGATACTACGATAGTGTGGACCATTGGTGGTCCTACGTCTCCTTGGTATAAAGAAATATTTGATTACCTCACTAACCAAACCTTACCCCAAGACTTGTCCAATAATCAACATCGAACCTTCATCCAAAAGTCAGCTAAGTGCACCATCATCAGAGAAACCCTATATAGATGTACCTTAGATAATGCCCTAATGAGATGTCTCGATGCTGAGGAAGCACAAACAACTTTGCGCATGGTACACAAGGGTATATGCGGATCTCATTCGAGTGGTCCTATTCTAGCCCACAAGATTATGAGACTAGGTTACTATTGGCCTACAATGGAGAAATACTCATATGTCTTTGTAAAGAAATGTAGACAATGTCAAATACATGGAGACTTGATAAGAGTGCCAGCGTAGGAGCTTCATCTAATTAATTCACCATGGCCCTTTGCCCAATGGGGACTCGACCTCATAGGTAAGATACACCCTCCATCATCTAATGGCCATAAATTCATCATCATTGCCACCGACTACTTCACCAAATGGATTGAAGCTATTCCCATGACATACATTACCGGCACACAAATATCTAAGTTTATCCTAAACTATATCATTTTTCGGTATGGTGTGCCCCAATCCATAATCACAGACAATGGCCGCTCATTCAAGAATCAAGAAGTACGCCATTTATGTGAAGAATTCCACATCAAACACTATTTCTCCACCCTATATTACCCACAAGGTAATGGCCAAGTGGAGGCATCTAATAAGACTATTGTTAGAATCCTTAAGAAGACTGTCAATGACACTGGTCGTGACTGGCACCTACAGCTTAATCTTGCCTTATGGGCTTATCGCACAAGCATCCGTACTCCCACTGGTGCCACTCCATTTTCCCTCGTATTTGGGTCTGAAGCTATCTTACCTATCGAGGTTGAAATACCTTCTCTACAGGTATCCTTGAAGGGTCATAATGACGATAAAGAGTATCGTGTCTCTAGGTTACAAGAGCTAGAATTGTTGGATGAACGAAGACAGAAAGCGCTAAATCATTTGCAAGCATATCAGAATCATCTTTGTCACAGTTACAATAGGAAGGTTCTCAATAGACATTTTGACATTGGTGACCTGGTATTAATGGAGAATCCTAAGAACCAAGCTGAAAGAGAGAAACCAGGTGAGTTCGAGCCTAACTGGTTGGGGCCCTATATTGTCACAAAAGCCTTTGGATCAGGAGCATACCAACTCTCTACTCCTGAAGGAGAGCCTCTTTTGTCCCCTATCAATAGTCTACATCTAAAGAGGTTCTATGCTTAGTCTCTGAGAATCTATGTCTTAATCTAAAAAAAAATACAAAAAACAAAAAAATGGTTACCTCGATGAAAACTTAGCAAACAAGCATCTTTGTAACACCAAAAAAATTGAGAAAATAAAAAAAGTAAAGAGAAATAAATCCGTCCAATGGTGAAAACCGCTTTGGTGGTGCTATGGATAAGTACCATGGTGAAAACTTGGCAAACAGGCACCATGTGTAGTCAAGCTCGCTCTTCCATCTACCATCATTCTAGTAAGACTTTTTCACCGTCACTCATAATAAATGGTTGTCTTATCCATTCCTGGGAATGATCAACATCTAGCATCCATTCTGTCACATTACCCACTTCATCTTCCAAATCTTATTCCCGACTGGGGGAAAATACTTGTTAAATGCCCTAACACCTTGTACATAATGTCACACCATCAAAAATGTCCTGAAAAATCCCAAAAACATTAGAAAACTTTTAAAATCCAAAAATAAAAAAATAAAAAAAATGTCAGAAAATCCCAAGAACAGAGTCAAGTCAGTCATGTCAAGTCAATCATGTCTAGTCATTATGTCAGGTCATCATGTCAGGTCATCATGTCAAGTCATCATGTTAGATTATCATGTCAAGTCAATCATGTCAAGTCAGTCATGTTCAGGAAGTCATAGTCAAACTACGTTGCCTCTACGACTGGGACGTAGGCAAGGCCATCAATCGATGTGCCCCCGAGGCATTAGGTCTATCAGTCTAGGTTTTTCATGTATCACACACATTTAAATCATGATACTTTTTATATTCAAAGTCATTGGTCGTGTCGAACTATGAGGTCTCTGCGTGTACAACATAGGCAAGGCTAATCAATTGATGAGCTCCCGAGACCACACTAGGTCAGTCCAATAGGGTTCATTCACAATCACTATCACACAAGTTGCATATCATAGTTTAGAGTATCATCTCATGTCATACATGGTCAACACTATCTACACACACACAATTTATGAGTCAAAGAATCAAAACAAGTCATGCATCAACAAGGCAAAATATCTCAAATTATCATCAAGTTAATATCAAACACATTGTCAAAGCGATCAACCTATGTCTTAAACAAGATGTGTCTTTCTTGTCAATAGACGTCATCAAATTGTCATAGTCTCATGTGGCTTGTCACTTCAATGTCTTATATGACACGTGTCTTTTTGAAACCAGGCTTTGTCATGCCTTATACAGATAATCACCAGGTTGAAACCAGACTCAATGTCTTATGAGGTATGTGTCATTCTCTCAGATTACGCTTATTTGGCTTTATGACTTTATATCTTTATTTTTCTTATCTTTCTATCGATTTGTGAATTAGTTCGGTTACTTGATTTCTCGAGGATGTCCCTTGAAGGATTTAGAGAAGCAAAGATGTCTCAGGACTCTTTTTCTTTGACTACTGTCTGTCAACTATCTTTTTAAACATTGGTTTTTGAGTCATGTTACTAGTTTCCTCAAGGATGTCCTATCAAGGATTTAGAGGAGCAATGACGTCTCATGTCCCATCTTTTATTTGTCTGCTGTCTATGGTTTGTCTTGACAAAACGACTGGGGCAATATTGTCCTTAGTTAAGTTAAGACACTCCTTGTCTGTGACTATTGGTTTTTCATAGATGGATGACTTTCTACACTATGGTCTATCTCATATCATAGTGTGTACTATCCATCTGTGTCATGTCCCGCCCAATGATGATAAAAAGGAAGTATCGCGTATTTGGCAATATATCGAAGATTATATATTTTTCTCATTCGATCAACCGTCATTATATCATTTTCTCAATCAATCAACATTAATTATTTCTTACTAACATTCTGAATTCATTTTCATCCTAACATTTCTCTTCTTTGACATTAAGGTAAAGTCCTGTGACACAATAAAAACATTATATCATTTGCATTTGCATACATTCAATAAGCATTCATATAGTTGCATTACATTTAAAACATATAGATAGTACCATTCATATTCATTACATACATTCAAATAAGCATTTCACATAGTTGCGTGTACATATCACCATCATATATAAGCATCATGTAGAAAATTGCATCAACTATCATAAGTAAATTAAGACATCCATGATATCATTATTAAATGCATAACTAATAACATATAGAAATATTCATAACACATGCATATACATCATCTAGGAAACATAATCATGTAGAAATAATGCATCATCCATAACATAGAACTGCATATCATATAGAAGTCGCCAAAATCATATATATATATCACTCAAAATAGTGTGTCATAGAACAATGTCTGAATGTAACCATAAATAAAACATAAGCTCGCAGGCTCTCTGATCAAAATATGATGTCTACATATGTAACCCTATCATCGTGTCCCGCTACCCCTGCTATCATGTGGTGAAGGTAGTGGGAAAAGACTCGAAGGTGCTCTCTGTGAGGTGGAAGGCCTCTCATATGGACCTATCCTCAATTGTCCTACCCCTCTATGCTCTGTGTCCTCTGACTCCTACCCTGTGACCTTTGACGGTGCACCTCTGAAAAGCTAGGAGCCCGTCTCTCTGCTGGCACTGCTGCCTCATATAAGTCCCTATAATAAGTGGCTCTCTCCACCGATCTAACCAATTCTCGTACCATGCCATCAAATGAGGACCCACTGCAAAGGTGTCTAACCTCTGTGAACTTCTTCTCTATCTCATGTCTCTATGCTATAGCCTGGTCTCTCTCCATAAGAGCACTATCCCTCTTTGAGCGAACACTGTCCCTCTCTGCATATGCACTATCTCTCTCTATATAGGAATTGTCTCTCTCTAGCCTAATCACATCAAAATTTGTTGTCATGAGTCTGAGTCTCTCCTCCAAAGCCTCCCTATCACCATCTCTAGGAGCATCCTCCTCCCGTCTCCCCTCTACGATCCGATCTCTGAGTTGTCTCTCCTGCTCCTCCATCTATGCATTCTCCTCATCATATCCTGCCAACACACCTAGAGGGTCTAAATCCATCTTGGAATCCAAATCCTTTGCAATATCCTCTACTCCAACATCTACCTCTACACGCTCCTCAACCAATACCTCCACTGCAGCATGCTCACCCCCAACCTGTACATCCACTCCCCCTCTGATGTCCAACATCGGTACATCTTGAACTACTGCCTCACAGATAGGTGATAGTGCACCTGCTCGACCCCCTCTCCATCCTCTCCGACCTCATCTATGAACTCTCCCTACTCTAGCACCTCCACCTCTTCGCCATCCTCTAGGCCCTATGCCTCATCTCTCAATAGGTGTCAGCTGATCTGGATCTATATATAGAAAAGGTCAATGCTCTACCCACCATGCATCATACACCGCTGTCATACCTGGGTCTACTAATCCATCTCTCCATCCCCACTGTACTAGCTATAGTGCCTATATCTCTGTCTCTGATGTAGCTACAGGAATCATAGGTCCCCAATACGAAACCTCTCTAGATGAACGAGCAAACTCTACTCTGCTCCGAGGCTCATCCTGAACCTCACTGAACTGTCTTAGAACTCTATCTAGCAGGTGTCGCTCAATAATGTGTACACTAGAAACAATCCTCCCAATGAGATACTGTGTCTGTCTGCAGAATGGAAAGTGTGTATCCTCATCAATTCACTCCTCACAATCCAAGTAAGGTCTCCACATAAACTGATCCAAAATGTCAAGTGCATGTCTCCAGTATCTTGTGTCTCCAACATGTGTCTGCGTAATCTATCCTATATATCAAAACACATACAGATGTCTCTCTGGTCTCTCTACAGTAACTAGAGGATGAAAGAAAACTATCCTCTCCCAACCCCATACCATCAACAGTGTAGTTCCACAGCTCAATGACTATGCATCTTTGTAGGAAATGTCATGAAGATGGAAGTATAACATCCCGAGTAGACATGGACCCCATGCATACCTCATCTCGCTCTCTAACATGCCAACCAACATAGCTCCCCATCCCACTAGAAAATCATGACCCCATCTATCTGGCAGCACTATCCCCCCGATCAAGGTACATAATATATAGTCGATCCGATCATATCTGTCTGCTAACACTGGCCATCTAATCTCATAGTGCTCGATGCTGAGCCTACTGATGTCATCGACCTGATAAAACCTCACCAACTCATTCAATCCTTGTTGGGTATCATACATAACCCGCTCACCTCTGATAAGCAGTCTCAAAATCCTGTACACATCCTCCAATGTGATAGTGGCCTCCTCAGTCGGTAAATGAAATGATGATGTCTCTGAATGCCATCACTTACAAAGTACCGTCAACATCCCCCTATTCGCCCGAATGGTAGGCATCGACAAACAGTGATGTAGACATAGCTTCCATAGAAGCCAAATCTCTGCACTCGTCAAACTATCTCTCAGATCGAATGTATCTGGTCATGAATCCCGCATATAAATAGGATCTAGAACAACCTACATTTAACCCATGATGTTAAGAATTTTCAAATTTTCCTTAGAAAAAATTTTCAAAAATTTTACCAGTCAAATGCAGCTCATTTTCATAGATGCGATGCATTTTTGCAAATGCGTTGCATGGAGCCTCACATGCAATGCATATTGCATATGCATCACATATTCCCCACAACCCCTGTCAACCAACTGCACATGCGGTTCACTAAACCACATGCAGTGCATTTTTCACAAATGCGGTGCAATTTCATCAACCCGCCTAACTACAACATATGCGTTTCATAAATGCATATGCGGTTCACAACTATACCTGCATCTATCCCTAATGCAAATGCATTGCATAACTACACATGTGGTGTATAATGCTTCACATGCGATCATTCCCTAAATAGCCAAATCTAGCCTAAATGTGTTTCTACAAATGCGTTGTTTCGCAGTCAGATGCGGCGAATACGACGGCATATGCATCGTTTACGATGCACCACATTTTCTTAATTGATTTTCTAATGCCTAAAAATACATGCAAAATTAACTTTGACAAGTTCATTTTTGAGTACATACCAGTGGTCCTACATTGGCTGGCCTCCTGAACGTCTAGATCCGATAACCTCGATGTCCAGTGTACAGAATAGGTGCCATTTCGTCAGCTAGTCAGAGCAAATTCTCCTCTTTTTCTATCTCCTCTGGGTGCAAATGAATTAATTTTATCCCTAATTTCTATTTATAGGTGGGTTTCAAATGGCATTTCTTCTAACCTAATCTATTCGCTACATAATCTTTCAACTTGAAACGACCCGTATTCGTCCGTATCAACTCCAAATTCATTTTCGTCAACTCCATAGTAGTTCTGACTATCAAATTGACTTATCAGGAATATTTCTTGATTATTTTGAAACTTTCCAAAATTTGTCAATTTTCCTGAGGGGGCATACCTTAACCTGTTTCATGCTGGGGCATGATCAGGGCATAATTTTCTTTGACAGAACGCCGTACCAACATTGTATCAAAGAGGGGCAAACTGTAGACACTGAAAACTGGTCTAGACCTGTGAGTACACATTCGACATAATTTTCTATAGTCTAAGGTCATGATTAAATAATGTTAATTATTTAATTAACCTTTCTAACACATATTTCTTCTATTAATTAAATACCCCTTTTTAATTAATTCATTAATTCATAAATAACCTTTATTCAACTTGGATAATTAAATAAATCATATTTATTTAATTATGTTGTGAACTAATTAATTCTTCCCTCTTTATCTATCAATTAAATAATTTATTATTTAATTACCCCTTTATCATACTTTTCCACCTATAATTAAATATCTTTATTTAATTATTCATTTAACCCCCTTTATCTATAATTAAATATTTATTATTTAATTATTTATATTATCCTTTTCAAAAGTCAAATTAAATAAATTACTTCATTTATTTAATTAAATTCAATTCATTTTCGAATGTTGAATTAAATTAATATTTAATTAATATTTAATTATTTATGTCACATTCCTCTATCATTTAGTTATCTAAGTCATTCACTTACCTTCTGACTTGAGATCTATTTTTAGTTCTCGAGTTATCTCCGGATTCAACACCTGTTTATTTCTGCAAGAAGACTCTCCGTTACAACTAGTTGATTAACTAGTTCCAACTCATATGCATGATCCGTTTTATTAATTAAATATCTTTATTTAATTAATTAACTCATGTTCACATTCAAATGCATTAGTCTTCTAGTTCCAACTTTGGCTTTTGCATACAAAGTCTATTTCCTCTATTTTTGAAGATTAAGATTTTGAACTTGTGTTATAACTCGCGTTCTAACTTAGTCTCTATCTTCAGTCTTTCCTGAACTCGTGTTCTAACTCATGTTCTATCTGACATAGAACTCACATCACATGGCATTGATCAATCTCATCCGTCGATTTCTCTTTCAATCCGAGCCGATCGTTCGAAAACTCAAAATCTATAAAATGGCCTATCATTATCATTATTCCTCCTCTCGAAATCATTCATTTTTGAGAAGAGACTATTCTTCGATATTTTTCTTAGACACTTGACGCAGTTATACTTGCATTCAAACACATAAATCTGAGCGCAAGAATACTGAAAAGGCAAAATGGAGAAGAGCAATCAAGATAATTCGAAGGGATGAACGCATATTCGGTGAGATCATTTTGGTTTTATTAGTTTATTTTATTTCCTCGTTCTTTGTTGTTATATTATAGATTGTTCTTTAGATTAGGATTTAACTTTGTTATTCTAGCTTGCAAAAAATCTATCATGTTACACACATAAAAATGGTTTGGAGCACAATTAATTAAATACCAGTTAATTAATTAATTAATCTTAATTCTTCTACTAGTATAATTAAATTGATAGATTTATTTGTATAGTTCACACCTTTAATTCTTCAATAAAAAAGCATTCTTCCTCTTGAATTAATTAAATACACAAATTTAAATAATTTGTTATTTGATTATTGTAAACATGCAAAATTGACATCATGCATCTAAATCTAACTAATTAACATCAAATTATTATGTTAATCAAATAAAGCAATTTATTCGATTAACTCCTCCTTTAATTAAATAAATCAACTTTATTTAATTTAATCCTCGCATACCTCTTTGATTAAATAAATCAATTTTATTTACTCAAATCCTAACGTTCCTCTTTAATTTAAAAATAAATCAATTTTATTTAATTAGTCTCCTAAAGTCATTTGTTTAATTAAATAAATCAATTTTATTTGATTAATCTTCTAAAGTTCTCTTGTTAATTAAATAAATCAATTTTTATTTAATTAGCTTCTATAGTCTTTATTTAATTAAATAATTCATTTTATTTAATTAAATCTTTAATGTCATTCTATTAAATTAAATAAATTGGCATTTATTTGATTTTATCTAACATCATCCCCTTTAGTTAAATAAATCAAAATCTTTATTTAATAAAAGCTCAAATCATTTTCTTCTCATTTTGATTTATTTCAATCCAAATGTCTAAGTCAAAATGGTCAAATAAACTAACCTCCTTTTAAATCAATCAAACCCTGATTAAAACTAATTCTAATCCATGTCACATCCTCTACATAATGCAACTTTCACAATAAATCATTTATTCTAATTTATTAAATCCCTATTTTTCCCTCAACTTGGCATCAAAAGGGAATATTCTTCCAAATTTGAAAATCCCTCCAAATGGGATGTGTCCTTCCAAAAAAGCATTTATTTCATCTTACATCTCCTTTTTCCTTGAGCCAAGTGGACATAACTCCATCTTCTCTTCCCTCCAACATGTCATTTCACTAATTTTTGAAATTGCACCTAATTGCATTTATGGGTACCTTCATCAAAATGTGATCACCCTTCATCCTCTCACATCTTGACAAGTGGCATTTGGCCATTGGTTGAAGATTAGTCCCACATTCATCCATTTTTCCTCTTCTTCTCTCAATCTCATCTATAAATAAGAAGCTCTTCTACTTCATTTTCATCCACAATTTAAGCATTTGTACTATAGGCATTTTCAATTCATTCTTATCATCTTGCATATTTTTTTGATCATCATCTTGGGGCTTATCAAGGATTGGGAAAGGGCTCCTTTTCATATCAAAGGTGCACCAGTCCACTATGGAATAGGTATGCATTATGCTTGTTTACATGTTCTCAATTAAGTTATTTTATTCACATTATGAGGCATGTTGGATTGTTTCATAGGAATACTACTTTGTTTGCTTGTTTTAAACTTACATCATGCTAATGTGTATGGTATAGTTTAAGTTTGTAGATTTGTGGTGTTACATTTGGCATTATAAGGAGGGCCCTATTTTCAATAGTTCAATAATTGCAAGTATACCTATATTTATATCTATGAACATGATTCTTTACTTTGCAATAGATCATTTATAGTAACGAATGGTATGAAGGAGATAATCTGATTAACTTGACTCACTTAATATGATAGTTTTAGTTCACATTTTTTGTACTTTTATTTTATACATGAAGTAGTGATTTCCCTACATGTGAGATATTAACTGACTGGACAATCAGAGGGATTGGTGGGGTCAGTAGTAAGTGGGTATCTAAAATAATTTCATACTTCACTACTCATTTTGTTGATGAAAATACTATTCTTTTATTTTTATGCTCAAATCATTAACTTTGACAACTTAGTGAAGACATTCAAACACTAATTAGCAAACAATTAGAGAATTCCATCAATTCATAAAACTAAGAGATTTGAGCTCTTATTCAATGAGGGATGAATATTAAATATTTTCTTGAAAAATGTCTTGTCAGCCATAAAACGAGTTAGGGAAGAGCACCATAGTGGATGTAGTTTCATTAATGTGTGATTGCAAGTATACTTATAGGTGTATCTATGAAACTGGCTCTTTGTTCTACACATAGGAAGATATACAATTTCATTGGTTACATCTCTTTTTCTTTTAGGTTTTGTTGGATTCTATGAAATTTGTATCACTACAAATTATGTTCCAAAGGAAAGCCCTGTGAAATTTTTATGTTGTTCAGTAGACAAACTCAGTAAAGTGTGGAGAATATGGTTAGTAGATAGCCTCTCTAAAGCAGAACCTAATAAAATGTATCACCATTTAAGCAAGAAAAAAAAATGAACAACACCATATTTCTCATCTATTATCCCCGTTCCATTTGTATTGGCAATTCATGGTCACAATGGCATGTTATTGGTGGGTCACTTTTTTGGGAAACTAAAAGTTCCATGTGTGGTAGGGAGTTTGTAGTGAAATTTGATTGTTTGACTATTCCAACTCAATCGATATGAAAAACATTGTATTTAGGCTCATCGTTTTACACTGTATTATATAAAATTATTGTCTCTATTGTAAACTATTCTCGTGTCTTAATAATCTGGAGCAATAGTATTCTATTCCAAGATTAAGAGCAAAATAGAAATGCATACAAATAAACACCAATAAATAGAACCAAAGAACAACAAATTTTACAAGTTCACTTTCTAAATTTTTCTGTTATTAAATGTACTCTCATAGGAATCATCAATTCTCAAGGGAAATATTGTATTCACATGCATAAGAGGACAAGGACCTAGCAGCCACTCACCAAAATTGAAGAAGTGAAAGACAAGAAAGATTTGCGAATGTATACGGTTGTACTAGGCGAGTTCTTGAGTAGATCCCTGGGTTCTACTTTCTTTCTTTTTCTCTGCAAGTCATAATTATTTTCTATCTCAGTAGTATTGTTGTTTCCACATTGATTGGTGCACTTTAGATGGTAATTTTGGACTGCCAAATTTAGTCATCAATGCAGAAAAATAATGAACGAATGTGTAAGAGGCATGATTTAAAGATTCAAATGCCTCTTACCTACTTGGTATATTTATTAGTTTGAAAGGGTGCCTAATCTTTCATGTTTGAAAGGATGGTCTGAGTTGGGATGCCTAAAACTATCATCATTTGGCATTTTGTAGGTAGTGAATGATGGATTTTTCCTTATAGCCTATTTGAAGCTTACATTATCTTTAAATTTATCATTTTCGTTTGATATTGAAGTGGGTAATATTGTGTGGATTATAGTGTCTTATATAATGATCTTTAAGTTGATACTGTTATCTCTGGCAGCAATAGTAAAGTTTTTACGAATTATAAGTTGCCGTGAAGTATAAAGTTATTCTGCATTTATGATTTTGGTCATGAGATTTATCATAGTTCCACCTTTTCAACCTCGACATTGATTGCTCAAGATTTATTTAAAGTATACTTGCGCAATATCAATCTTGAGTAGCGTACTCTTAATGAGAAGTGGTTGAATCACTTAAAAATATTATCGATTGGAAGCAGCATTAACATCCTACAATCTTATCTATAATGACTATTGTTAGATTGTTGTAAGTGTTTTAGTTGTAACATTTCTTTCTCTTGATTTAAACTTTCTTTAGATATCGAAGTTTAGATATTGTTTACCTGTTACATCAAATGACTGACTTGTCTAAAGATTTCAAACAATAGCTGAATGTGAGAAGAGAGTTGGAATACCAAATACACCACCTTCACAGTTAGGTTCTAGAATCAAAGATATGATCTTGCTAATGATGTACTTATCTCGAGAACTCCTAGTTTCTTGGTGTAGGCTTATATTATGAATTTCGATAGATTTGGACTCATGATTATTGAATGCTATTAAGCAAAGATTTAGAATTAGTGTCAAAAAATCATGGTCATTGATTATTAGTTTTTGTAATTTGGAGTCAAAACCTAGATTTTGATGTTTTAATATCTTTTAGCTCTATGTGCAAGTGGCATTTGAAGGGAAAAAGTTGTGGGTTGCTTTTTTTTTCAGCTTATGTTTAAATACATTGATGTATAAGAGATTTTGTGGGTTATCTTACTTATGATAACTTTGTACTGTTTATAGCTTTACATAAATGGCATTGGAATTGGACATTGGACTTAAGTGAAAGGAAGCAAATGGGAGTTAGAAAATTGATCTTTGAACATTGAAACTAAGACTTTAAAAAAATATTTTTTTGATGCTTAGAGCTTCCATTTTATGCTTTTGTTTTTTGTTATAGGCCAACTCACATCTTTTGGATTCTAAAAAGAACACTATTAAAGCTTTCATTTTTACTACAAAGGGTTAAAAAGAACATTATATACTTACTAAATTTCAATTTGGGTTCTAAAAATTTGACAAACAACTCTCACACTTCGATTTTAGGGCTTTAAAGAGAACTCAATTTTGCCTTTGGAAATTAAAATGAACATGTGCATTTAGTTTTTTGTAATCTTTTTCACAAAGTAATATCATCTAAAATATGTATGCGCTTCTCTCATTCCTCATGGTAATCTTGAGAATCAAAATTCTTTTTATGATATTAAGTTGTCAAAAATATTGCCTCCACATTTTGATTTGGGTTTAAAATTGAACGAAGTTTGCAAGTGTGAGTTAGGTATATCACGTGTGCTCTCTCTTTGTTTCTCAACAAAGATTGATCGAACTATGGATGTATTTTCTCACTTTTGATTTATCTTAGAGGGCCTTCTTGGTGGGAAAAAGTAATCACCTTAGGGAACGACCCAACCGGTAACACGCTAAATCCAAGCGACTTCTAGCCGATATATAAGTGTGGGTACTCAAAGAAAGTTTTGAATATCACAAGGATCATTCCGACAAGAAGGGAAGCAATGGTCTCTTGCCGCATGGATGGTCCCCCACAAATGGAATGCCCACATTAAAACCCCTTGTTTAGAAAGTCCAAAATCCTAAACTATTTGTTGGTGCAAGAACGGTCATTCTGAAGCCACCCCACATTCTTATGGATTTAGTAGAGATGAGAAGTATTCCATGGGAGATTCATGGGTACTGATGCTTGGCTAACTTGAGAAGTGTGTGTCGTGGAGGGGAGCTAGTGTGGTCAAGAATCTAATCATCCACTAAGAGTAAGCATAGCTAAATTTATCCAAGTGGGAACCTAATGAATATTTTATTGCCAACAAAATTTGAGTCTCTTTCAATGGTTTGCATTTCTTACATAGGGAGTACCAAGCATGTTCTTCAATACCTAGGTCTTGTAGCAAGGAGTTCTATCTATGTCTAATCTAGGATCAAAGTCCATCATTTTCACCCATCCCTCAAACATCAATCCAAATCCCATCTCACCAACAACTCTTGAAAATATTGAAAATACCATCCATACTAGACTTGGAAAATCAAAATTATTTTGTTTGGTTAGATATGTGTGGATGAATCCTTCTCCACATATTTTATTAAATTATCAAATCCTTGTGAACAAATTCACCCCTTGATAAAATCCAACATCTTGGGGTCTAGCAGTTCATTATCCAAAATCATCTTGTTTGACTAGGGGCGTCTTGATGAATCCTTCTTTACACCTTTAGTCAAATTCTCATCTTGTGTGTGAATCTACTCTAGGACAACATCCAACCTCTTAGAGTTTACAAGTTCACTATCCAAATCAAATCAAAGTCCCAAAGTATAGTATCTCCTCCAAGATTTCTCAGCAATTCAATCATCTGCATCATCCATCCTTCATTTATCTCACCCCCATCCTTTTGATTCTTAAAGAAAACTTGGATTCTCTTATTTGAGCCTAAACTTTAGACCAATCTAAGGTGTTAGAGGTTCATCTCTTACATTCTTGAAAATTGATCCTTATTTTATTGTTTAAACTCAATCTCAATACAAGAAAAACATGGAGCAAAACAAAGAAACATCCACTTTGAGCGATCTAAGTCAAAGTGAAACATAATTCAACTATACGATATCCATTGACCTCCTAATCAATCCTCCTCCAATACCTCAAAATCCTCAAGAGGAAGGTCAAGTGGAAGACATCACCAAAAATGTCTTAGGCATGACACAAGATGAAATCCTTGAGATGGTGTAAAATCCTGAAAATCATTGAATTGTTAATGCCATGATGAGGTTATAATCCTCCCAATACATGCTGGAATTGGAAAAAGGAGTTAAACTCCCTTCTGACCATGATATAATAACTCTTGTAGATAAACCTCTTGAGATCATGCCTCCATTTCAAAACATCACTCAAGGCATCCCACAAATCACATCATCCATTGCTCCAACTCCACCAAAATGCAAGAAAAGTTCATTGCTTCATGCCATTCAAGCACATTCCATTGTCAATAACCAAGTGTTCGATGCAAACACCATATTGGTCCAATTCATCCTAGTAAATCCATTACACCCATATGTTTTTCTCGCATCTCATAATCATACCAATTCATCCTCCTTCCATGCAACACCAGTCTATCCTCTGGACACGCAAACCTTTATCCCTATGACCTCACAAGGAGAAGGTGGTTTTTTCAGAGTGGGGGGAGTCTTTGATCCCTCATCATCATATATTCAAGAGAATACACCACCCATCTTTCCACCATTTCCACCTCTACTTCTTACATCCACATCACCCCTTGGGTTAGGTCTTCCCCCTTTACCCACCATCAATCAACCAAATCAAAGAAACCCCCCCATCATAAATCAAGGCATGATACCGAATCTTCCCATCTTGCCATCAATATCACAACAACAAGTGGAAAACATCCAAGCAACCCCCATAATCAACACATCATCTACTGTCCCCAAAATATCTCAAACCATGGTCTCCCAAGGACCAAGCATCTCAATCACGCCATCCACCACTCAAACTCCAATCATCAATACGACCGTTCCTCTCATCACCATGGTCAACCCTATTCCTAATCCACCACCACCACTGCCAAAACCGAACATGGCTAATTCATTCAACCTCACATTGCAAGTAGCTCGACAAGCCGCGTACCAAAAGGCACTTCAGCCAATCCAAGCTACACATCTAGTTGCCCAACAAGTGCAAGCGCAATTAGTGGCACAACAAGCACAACAGGTGCAACAAGATGCTCAAGCCCAAGCTCTACTACAACAATAGCAATCTGCCCAAGTTGTGCAAGCAACTCAAGCTGCACAAGCTACACAGGCTACACAGGAAGCCCAACAAGCATATTCTCAAGCTCAAGTCCAATATCAAGCTCAGCACATGCAAGCGCAAGCTCAATACAAGGCACAATTGCAAGTAGTCCAGCAACAAGCCTATCAACAAGCCCTACAAGATTACCAAGCACAAAAACTAGCAGCTCAACAGCAAGCCCAAAAACAAGCTTTGTTGGCACAACAACAACACAACAAACAACAAACATTGTTGGCTTAGTAGCAAATGCAGGGAGTAGTCATGCAAAAAAACATGGAACAAACAACCCAATCCACTCAAAACATGTTCACTCCACCTCGTGATCCGCAATACGATGTGACAACACAAATCAAACTACTCTCGCAACAAGTGCTTGATCTTCAATTAGAAAAAACAACAAGGACACCTAGTAATCTATGTCCCTATCCTTTTGAAAGGAGCCTTGCAATGATACCATTACCAAAGGGATTCAAAATCCCCAAATTCAACAAATATTGTGGGTTGGGAAATCTTGAAGATCACATCAGGGAGTTCCAAGTACATTGCATGAAAGTCGCGTACAATGATATGTATCCGATGTGGCTGTTTCCTTAGAGCCTAGCTAATCATACCATGGAGTGGTTCTCTCATCTCCCTATGGGTATCAGAACATTCCAAGAAATCGTAGACTCATTCCTCAAGAATTATGCATTCAACATTGGCATGAATGTTAGTCTAGAGGAATTATTGGCGCTCAAATAGGGAAAGGGGGAATTATTCACCTCTTTCCTACAACAATGGTGATCTAAGGCCAATCAAAGCAAGTGGGTCATGCCAGAGGAGCAACAAATTTGCACTATCATTGCCAATCTGGACTAAAACTTGGAATTTTATCTAAATATGCAGTGCATCACCACATATGACCAATTGATCCCCAAGGAACTCAACATCAAAAGGTTCCTTATTGCACAAGAGGGCACACCTACATATCTAGAACATCAAGATAATCGCCCATCCACCAACTATAATGCGAAACCTCGTACATGGGCAAAAACAAGAATGCCACAAATGATGGAGTGGTTGATGCCAAGGTCATAATCAGTGCTCCAAGTAGAATGTCTAAACACATCATCAACCACAAAACAATAATCACAATAACACACAAGCCAATGTGGTAACCCAACAACCACCCCACAATCAAGTCAACAACCTCAATAATCAAGGAGGACCACCTTTACGAAATAGGTATCCCCCAAGAGGAAATTCATAGCCCTTGGGGAATCAATCGAATCCATCATGAAGAAGTTGGTCAATGAGAACCTCATCAAAATCCCCACCTGTGATAATTACCAAGAGCCCTAGGTCCAACCATCCTAGTACAATTAAAATTTATTTTGTGATTATCATAAGCTTAAGGGGCATATGACTACCAACTACATGAAACTGAAAAATGTCATCCAAGATCTCATCAATGAAAAAATCATAAATGTTGAGCAACTAGTTGGCAATCAAGATCTGAAAATCTACACAAATCTAATGTCTGATCACAACCAAGGAAACAACAAAGGGAAGCAAAAATATGCCAATGTGAGTCATGTGTATGAAGAATTTGTCGCATGCCTTAACGAAATGGTCATTGTTGTTAGAATCAAGGGAGATAAAGCTGATTGTGGAGTCACCAGACATGGGGGAAAGGTCACCATTTCTGGGGCGTCATAACCAACTAAGACCTCCACCTAAAATCAGAAATCCATCCCTAATGGTTACAACGTCCTTGACCAGTTAAAAAGAACCCTTGCTGAGATCTCCATCATGGAGTTACTAAAGATTTCATCTTCCCATAGAAAAATCCTTGAGGAAGCATTGGCTTCATCTACTGTCTCTGCCAACCTTGATACGAAGCAATTCCAAGCTATGATCAATAACATCACCACTCCAAATCTCCTCACATTTTCTAATAAAAACTTCCCCACCCACCCATCTCACAACTATGCACTCCACCTTTAATTTTTGGCTCACAAAAATAAGGTCAAAAGGGTCTTGGTGGATGGGGGTGCTAGCCTCAACATTTTTTCACTCAAGCTTATAAAGAATCTAGGAATATCTAAAGACTCCATTGAAAAAGGTAAGGGTATCACAATTAGGGCTTATGATGATCAAGAAAGAGTGTCTCAAGGCATTATTCAACTCCCTATTCAAGTAGGGCTAGCCATTATGGAAACTACCTATCAAGTGCTTAACTCTGATCTGCCATATAACATCCTCTTGGGGTGCCCATGGATCCATGGGATGCAAGAAGTTGCATCAAGTTTCCATCAATGTGTCAAGTTTTCATACCAAAACCAAGAGGTCAAAATCTATGGTGTCACTGAACCCTTCACCTACTGCAAGAACCCGGAAGCCAAGTACTATAAAGCTCCCCAAGTCCCAAAAAATGTTGAAGGCTCCTCAACTCCATATATAGATCCATCCAACATAGCCTCCACTTCTAGGACAAAGACACCTGCCATCCTTGACATATCCAACATCAAGCTTATAATCCAAGAAAATGGGTGTGGGGAATACAAAATGAAGAAAGGAGCCCTTTTGGTCAGGGAGTTACCTCAATCCCTCAGATCCCATGGATAGTCGTAGCCCACCAATACAACATCTCAAACATTCATAACAGATCCCTCCTGATTCAGTGTTTTGGGAGATCTAGGTCAAGAAGTGGTGGACAAGCGAGATGTATACAGTCTCCTCTATCAGGATGAAAGACCTGTACCATCCCTTCCTATGGATGATGCAAACAAAGGACTTCAATTAATGTTGGGTATGGGCTATAACAAAAATGGGAGTGGGAAAGATCAAGAATGGCCGACTGGAACCTATCATTGTTGAGAAATGAATGAAAAATATTGGACTTGGGTGTACCCCTCCGAGTGTAACCATACATGGCAGACGTCCCCTAGTTAATGTAGTCATGACTCCCCCCTCAGCTAACCGCAACCACCCTACGACTACCAATATCCATAGGTCTACCCTTAGATAACTTCACCTTTGACATGACCAATGTGTGTAGTAGTAGTGATGAAGAGGACACCATAACTGGCTTACCCATGCTTTTTGAAGACTCCTCCCTACTCATGATTAGCACCCTATCTTTCTAGTCAAAACACCAAACTCATGAAATAAACTTGGTCTACCCCCAACTCATCGATTACGACCAACGAGGACCACCGATTTTGGACACATTTGAAAATGATGAGGCACTCTCTAAATTCATGGGATTGTGAGATATAATACCATATGGAGATCATAAGGCTAGATTTGACATCATACTGGACACTCAAACCTATTATAGGGAGATGATTGAATCCTTCAGTCGCAAAATTGAGAAATTAAAAATAATATCAAAGTCTTAGAGAGAAAACCACATTTTGGCACTCTCTGACCCAAAAAAATTAAAAATAAAGGATGCATCCAAAAGTGAAAACCTCTCTGAGGCACTGGAGGATGAAGGATTCAATCTTCCTATTACTACACTTCATCAAGAAAAATCAGCGGTCCTAGCAGAACTATGCAATCCTATCAACCTGGGAATAGAGGAGCTACCACACATAACCTTCTATGTTGAGTCACTTATCATGGAAGAACAAGAAATCTTGGATGCATTCCTCTAAGAATGAAAAATAAATTTTGAATGGATTTATGCTGATATGTTGGGGCTAGATCCTAAGGTGGTAGTCCATCACTTGGTTGTATATCCTGAAGAAAAACCTGTGAGACAAAAGCTCAAAACGATGCATCCCCAAATATCCTTGCTAGTCAAAATGGAATTGTAGAAGCTCTTGGATGTAGGATTCATAAGGCCAATTGATTATCAAGAATGGGTGTCAAACCTTGTACCTATTTCAAAACACTAGGGGCATTCACATCTACACAAATTTTTGACTTAAACAAAGTGTGTCCCAAGGATGACTCTCCACTACCAAAAATTGACATGATAGTGGATATGACGACTAGACACAAGATGCTATCACTAATGGACGGGTTCACAAGATATAACCAGATCATGACAGAAAAGGAGGACCAACATAAGACAACATTCACATGTCTATGAGGAACCTACTACTAGAATATGATGCTATTTGGGCTAAAGAATGCAGAAGTATCCTACCAAAGAGCCATGACTTTGACCTTTCATGACATGATTCATAAGATGGTGGAAGATTATGTGGATGGTATATTGGCCAGATCAAGGAAAAGATGGGACCATATATCAACTTTGAGCTCCATTTTTGATAGATTAGAAAAGTACATGGTTTGAATCAACCCAAAGAAGTGTGTCTTTGGAGTGAAATCAGGCAAGATCCTAGGTAATATTGTGTCAATGAGAGGGATCGAGGTAGATATCTCCAAAGTCAAGGTGATCCTCGAAATGGAAGCACCCAAGACACTAAGGCAGTTAAGAGGTCTAGAAGGAGGACTCCATTCTATCTGTAGATTCATAGCACAACTGGAAAACAAAAACATCCCATATTCTCATCTACTCCACATCGGGGTAGCATACAAAAGGGATGAGAAATGCGACCAGGGTATGTGCAGGATCATCATGGAAAAAACAGGCCCTTAAGTGGCAATAAAATTTAGAAAATCAAAGTTAGGCAACTTGACGTAAAAATTTGAATAAGTTATCTATATTATTTCAAAAAAATTTAATAATAGAATCTATAGAAAATTGAATGTAGTTTCTAAACTACTAGGTTTATTTAAAAAATTAAAAATCTATTTGGTGAAAGTTTGAAATTTCAATGCTGTAGTGCTTAAATTTCATGGAAAAAATAAGAAGTAGGTGTCTGTCTGACCACTCTAACCACAATAAAATGATAATTATTTTTTATAAAATTTTAGATATAAGTATGGGACTCATGTCCCGATGTGATGCATGATTTTTTGAAAAAAAAATTAAGTAAATAATTAATTATGAAATTTTAATTACAACTTTTAAAAAATATAAAAACTCGTATGTCTGATCACCTTAACTTGGTCAAAACTTCATGAAATTCAATTCTTTTTTTTGTAATCCTAAAGTGTGTGAAGCATAGAATGTGGCACATGCTTTGGATTCAAAAAATGTGATACCATTTGAAAGCTATAGTTTTTTTTCAATCAACCTATCAATTAGGACTTTAGTCGTAATTCAAATAGAAAATGAATAATAATTATTTATTACATTCAAAGTAAAGCATAATTTATATTGGTGGAAAGTTGAGAATATCCTTTAAAAACCCTTTTCGTTTCATGAATTTTGGGTAAGAAAAAATTCATCAGCCACATGGGCCATCATATCACTTAGATATCACCACTTTTTGGCCCATCATGATCCTACACATACCCACCAGGCATTCAACAAAATCAAGGAGTATCTACTCACACTGCCAATTCTAATGTTGCCAATTCCAGGAAAACCATTGATCCTATACATATCAGGAACAACGACAGCTCTTGGCACTCTCTTAGCCCAACATGATGAAAATGGAAGGGAGAGAGCATTTATTACATCAATAGGACCATGGTAGGACATGAGCTAAATTAGAAACTATTGAGAAAGTTTATCTAGTCGTCATGTTTGCAACTCAAAAGTTCAGACACTACACGTTGGCACATCAAATCAAGCTAATCACAAAAATAGATCCACTCAAATACCTACTTTCCAAAGCAACCCTCACTGGATGAACAACTAAGTGGGTTATGATCCTGATAGAGCATGACATTGAATATGTGGAATGAAAGGCAACTAAAGGGCAAGTAATTGTAGACCAGCTGCCAAAAGCACTGATTTATGCTAATAATCCTTTAGTATCAGAGTTCCCTGATGAATCCATCTTCAACATAAATGTAGCAGACCACTGGAACATGTACTTTGATGAATCTCGCACACAACATGGGTTAGGGGCTGGAATCTTCTTCATAATTCCACAAGGTGATTGCATACCCAAGTCTTATAAGCTATCATTTTCTTGCACAAACAACATCATCGAATATGAGGCTCTCATTATAGGATTAAGAATTGTTGCACAATGGTGGATCATGGCACTCAAGGTCTATGGAGATTTGTAGCTTATCATCAACAAAGTCAATGGTGAATACCAAACAAAGGATGATAAACTAACTCCATACAAGAAATTGGTGGAGAGCCTCAAAGATTCATTCATTGATATTACATTTGAACAGCTACCAAGAGCTAACAATAGGGCTACAAATGTTATGGCCATAATCAAATCACTCCTGGAGATCCCACACAACATCCCAAAATAGGAATTCCTTGTAGAGAAGCTTCTCATACTAGCCTTCGAGGTACCAAAGTCTGAATTCGTGTGTGAACTCATTGGTCCCAGTGATCCCTGGTACCATGACATTTATACCTACTTAAGAATAGGAGTCCTTCCTGCTGACATAACCCCAAACCTCAAAAGGGCCTTCATCAAGAAGTCAACTCACTTTGTAATCCTAGGAGAAACCCTCTACCGTAGGAGCATCTTGAATTACCTTATTTTTTGATATGGTGTCCCTCAAGCCATTATCTTAGATAATGTGACACCTTTCAAAAATAAAGATGTTTGTGACCTTTTCCAAAAATTCAACATCTAACATCACTTTTCCACTCTGTATTACCCTCAAGGAAATGGCCAAGTAGAAGCCACAAATAAAACCATTATGAAAATCCTAAAGAAAATAGTCAATGACGCTAGTCATGACTGGCATCTACAACTAAATCCCGCCTTATGGGCCTATTGCACAAAAATCCACACACAAATAGGTGCCACCCCCTTCTCCTTGGTCTACAGATCAGAAGCCATCCTCCTTATTGAGATCGAGCTCTTGTCCCTGAGGATATCACTGCAAAATCTCATTACATATGAATAATATTGGGTCTCATAGCTAAATGAACTAGAACTACTGGATGAGCGGCACATAGATGGCCTAAATAACTTGCAAGTCTATTAGAATCGTCTTAAGCGAAGCTCCAACAAGAAAAATAGGAGGCAGACCTTCCAATTCAATGATCTAGTGGTGAAATAGAATCAAAAGAATGTGCCAAATCTGAGGGTATGTGCAGGATCATTATGGAAAAAATAGGCCCTTAAGTGGCGATGAAAATTTAGAAAATCAGAGTTAGGCAACCTGACATAAAAATTTGAATAAGTTATCTATATTATTTCAAAAATATATAAGAGTAAAATCTGTAGCAAATTGAATGTAGTTTCTAAACTACTAGTTTTTTTTTTTTTAATCTATTTGGTAAAAATTTGAAATTTCAATGCAGCAGTACTTAAATTCAAGGGAAAAAATAAGTAGGTGTCTATCTGACCACCCTAACCACAACAAAATGATAATATTTTTTTATAATATTTTATATATAAGTAGAGGACTCATGTCTCAATGTGATGAATATTTTTTTGTAATTTTTCTCCAAGTAAATAATTAATTATGAATTTTTTATTACAACTTTTAAAAAATATAAAAACTCGTATGTCTAACCACCTTAACTTGGTCAAAAATTCTTAAAATTCAAATTTTTTTTTTAATACTATAGTATGTGAAGCATAGAATGTGATGCATGTTGCAAATTCAAAAAATGTGATACCGTTTGAAAAGTATAGGTGTTTTTCAATCAGCCTATCAATCTAGACTTTAGTCGTAATTCAAATAGAAAATGAATAATAATTATTTACTAAATTCAAAGTAAAGCATAATTTATATTGGTGGAAAGTTGAGAATTTCCTTTAAAAACTCTTTTCGTTCCATCAATTTTGGGTAAAAAAAGAGTCGTCAGCCACATGGGCCATCATATCACCTACATATCGCCACTTTTTGGCCCATCATGATCGTGCACATACCCTCGAATAGCAAGGGAAAATTTGAATGCAATTGGTTGGGACCTTTCATCATCATAACAAGCTACAAGTCAAGGGCATATCGATAATCAACACTGAAAGGAGAACCTCTGTAGAAGCCCATGAACAACTCCCATCTCAAAAACAATTATGCCCGATCTTTTAAGTGTAAAACCAAATACACAAAAAAATAAAAAAAATAGAAAAAAGGATTAAAAATATTAAAGAAAAGAATCGTCCTCTAGTGAAAACCACTTTGTTGGCAGTTTGGACAGTACCTTGGTGAAAACCTAGCAAACAAGCACCTTGTGTAAATAAAGCACTCTCCATCCACTAGGATCTTCACTACTTATTCTGCACACTCACTTATCCATTGGATTCTATTTATCCTTCTGCCATTCATTTGTGTCTATACCATAGATTGATCTTGTGTTCATATCATGTTCCACCCTAGTACTACTTAACACATTCCCAAGGTTCATTTGTCCTGCATTTATCAAAGTAGTCTATCACATCACGCTGGAGGCATGTTCTTGTACTTGCATTGGATTGGATTCATGTATATTCTTGTGATCTTTATGGAAATCAAAATCCAAAAATAGTCATAAAAATCCTTCAAAAAATCCAAAAACATTCAAAATATCCTTAAAAAATAAATCCAAAACATTTCATCTACCAAACTAGGTCATCTCTAAGGTTGAACGTAGGCAAGGTTGATCTTTGATCATCCCCCGAGACACCCTAGGTCAGTCCTTTAGGCATTTGTCACAATGAACTAGCAATTCATCATTTTGTTTATATCTTCATTTCATAAATTGGTCAGTTTGTTAGTCAAACTACCCAGTCTTTGTGTGTATAACATAAGAAATTCTAATATGTTGATCAGCTCCCGAGACCCCTAGGATAGGTCTTTAGGTTAGGTTCTTGGTCAAAATCTCAAAAAATCCTTTTTTTTTTTTAAAACCCAAAAATCAAAACAACCTCAAAACATTCAAAAAACATCAAAAACATCCAAATATTTGAAAAAACCCAAAATGATGCATCCATCTCATCTCGCTTTCACCTGCAATAATCATCTATTCATAATAAATCAATCGTCACTTTCATCCTTTCGTAAGACAATCAGAAGTAATTCTAGCATGTTTAAAGGTAAAAGCTCAATCGTCAAAGTTTCAAGTCTAGGTTAGTAAGTCAGCAAGTTGGTCAACTCTTGGTATCAATAGCTTAGTATCTAGTTAATCTCATCATCACCTAATCACAACATGTCCTAGGATGCATCTTCCCTATAATGGAGATCAACAGATAGGGCATCATTGTAGTTTAGTCTTGGCTAGCAGTACGAAGAACATTAGCTTGTCTATTTACTTTATCTTTGTCTTTTTGACTTATCTTATTTTGTGCTCATTCCAATGACCTCTCGATGATGCCTAATCAAAATGGTTTAGAGAGAAAGGAATGGGGAAATTATCATTATCTTTTTATCTACTATGCTTGTTGGATGTTCTTGTAATATAACTTAGTCATGCGTGCTTTGTTTGGTTGTAGGGAAGGTGTTTTAGATATCATGTTGATCAGATAAGAAGGGTTTCTTTTTTATGTTTTGGTTTGAGATGTTTAGAATATCTGAACTACATTCTAAATAAGGTTCCATATATCAAGTGTGAACAAGAGTACTCCTATTTGATTGTCGAGTCAAACTCCATCACACTAGGTGCAATGCCATCCTGGTTCTCTATACCTTGACACATTGTACCTATGTGTGTTATCAAACATAAGGAAAGTTATGCTCTTTATCTCTCTCATCCTTGGATAAGCAATACATCATCATCATTCATCATCATATCTAATAAAGTCTTGACAACTAATAGACTTGTTGTACTTCTGCATCTTCTTGGATTCAAAGGTTGATCCCTCTCATTCTTTTATCCTCTTTTATGCTAACATAGTATCATTTCATCAATGCATCCATCCTACATATCCATACATATCATCATAGGAAAACATCATCCATCTCATCCATCTCACATGCATTGCATCATCATTTAAGTTGTTTAAAATAATATAGATTTGTTATTCTAAGCATCTTACAAACATCTCATTTGCATCATCATTATCATATAGATCTGTTAGTCTAACCATCCATACATCCATATTGAACCTCTTTGTCATCAGATTGACCATCAAATTGAATTATTCGCTCAATGTCTCGAGGGGGCAATGTACCAACCTACTTCTTTCCGCTGGGGCATCCAAAAAAAACAAAAAAAAATAGTTTCGATCTTGGCGACATCATTTCTTGAATCAATGTAATAGGTACATTTCTTAAAAGAGGGGGAAAATGTAGACATGCAAAATTGACATCATGCATCTAAATCTAACTAATTAACATCAAATTCTTTTGTTAATTGAATAAAGCAATTTATTCGATTAATTCCTCCTTTAATTAAATATATCAACTTTATTTAATTTAATCCTCACATACCTCTTTGATTAAATAAATCAATTTTATTTAATTAATCTTCTAAAACTCTCCTGTTAATTAAATAAATCAAATTTTATTTAATTAGATTCTATAGTCTTTATTTAATTAAATAATTCATTTTATTTAATTAAATCTCTAAGGTCACTCTATTAAATTAAATAAATTGACATTTATTTGATTTTATCTAACATCATCCCCTTTAGTTAAATAAATCAAAATCTTTATTTAATTAAAGTTCAAATCATTTTCTTTTCATTTTGATTTATTTCAATCCAAAATTCTAAGTCAAAATGGTCAAATAAACTAACCTCCTTTTAAATTAATCAAACCCTGATTAAAACTAATTCTAATCCATGTCACATCCTCTACATAATGCAACTTGCACAATAAATCATTTATTTTGATTTATTAAATCCTTATTTTTCCCTCAACTTGGCATCAAAAGGGAATATTCTTCCAAATTTGAAAATCCCTTCAAATGGGATGTGTCCTTCCAATAAGGCATTTATTTCATCTTACATGTCCTTTTTCCTTGAGCCAAGTGGACATAACTCCATCTTCTCTTCCCTCCAACATGTCATTTCACTAATTTGAAATTACACAAAATTGCATTTATGAGAACATTCATAAAAATGTGCTCACCCTTCATCCTCTCACATCTTGACAAGTGGCATTTGGCCATTGGTTGAAGATTAGTCCCACATTCATCAATTTTGCCTCTTCTTCTCTCAATCTCATTTATAAATAAGAAGCTCTTCTACTTCATTTTCATCCACAATTTGAGCATGTGTACTATAGGAATTTTGAATTCATTCTTATCATCTTGCATCTTTTGTTGATCATCATCTTGGGGCTTATCAAGGATTGGGAAAGGGATCCTTTTCATATCAAAGGTGCACCAATCCACTATGGAATAGGTATGCATCATGATTGTTTATGTTCTCAATTAAGTTATTTTATTCACATTATGAGGCATGTTGGATTATTTCGTAGGAATACTACTTTGTTTTCTTGTTTTAAACTTACATCATGCTAATGTGTATGGTATAGTTTGAGTTTACAGATCTGTGGTGTTACAATTATTTCCCTTCCTTAATTAAATTTGAATTTTTAATTCAAATTTGTTACATTTCTACATAATTTCCTAACTTCCTCCAAATCACCTTCCACATTATCTCATGTCACATGATCTCATTTATTTTTAATTTTCAAATTAGGAATATTCATCCAACCTTTTAACCTCCTTGGAGACACATGGCTCCTCCTTCCAATTGATGCTCTTTGACACTTGGATGATTTGTCCTTCCAAATGGAGCAACCTCCATGATTTCCTCCAACTTCCTCATGCTCCACCATTGATCTCCCAGGATCATGATCTCGACCATCCATCTTTGGCACCTTATCTAAGGCTTGGAAAAATCTATAAATAGGAGACCATTCTATAAATTTTCAACAAGAGAATTCATTATAAACTTATGTTGCAGGAATTATCTTAGAAATTGAAAGAAATTGAGAGAATTTCAGAGTTGCATAGAATTTAGCATTGTTATCAAGGAAGTTTTACTTTGTAGCATTTTAATATTGCATTAGTTTTTATTGTGATTATTAGAGAATTGCATTTAAATTTACATTACATCAATAGCAACAATCTTAGCATCATTTACATAGTAGTAATATCATATATCACTCAGTCTTCATATTCAAAAATACAAAAACATGTTAATGTAGGCATTTAGCTTTGCATTTGATAAATCTTCTCATTTGTTAGGTCACCATCTGATAAATTCATGTGCAACATACAAGTTTGAGAGCATGAATTTTGAGGATCCTTAAGATTAGAGAACAATGAAACAATTTTAAAGAGTAGATATAGTAGTTTGTTTTCCTATTTCAATCTCTTTCATGTAATACATTCCATTGGTGTGTGTATGTATTTAATTTTTAAACTTCTACTCCACTTTATATCCACACAAAAATTATTAAAGAAAGATGATAAAGAAGATATAGAAATAGAAATACCAAGCAAATCTCAGAAAACAATATGCTACTACATAAATAGATGATGCAAAAGTAAATGGAGGAAGATGTGATATTGCAAGCTCTCCAAAGCCAACACCACTACAACAACGAAGAGGACGATCCAACAAAAGAGTAACTTGCAACTACAATGGTGATGGTGAAGCGCAAAGGAGCTAAAAGTGAGTGTTCTTCATCAAGAAGTTATCAAGAAGTGTGTCCATGGTTGAAGAAGCTTGAAGAAGTACCATTCACTGAAAGAATAGATAATTTGAATGAAATGAGGATATAAAAACCCATTTGATTTCAGTCCAAAGAGCAGCAAATGTTACACTTCACGTCCAATGGAGGATTATAACACCTCTATGGATTCTAGAGGTAGGAATCTTGTTAGGATGGAAGCACACTCTGTAGATGTATACACACCATGCTAGCATCCCCAATAAGACTTACCCCACTGACACACAAATCAATTGCCAAGTAGATGAAATATGAAAGTGGACATGCAAAATACATCATCGGGATCACGTTTTCTATGTTAAGGCATGTGTAAAAGGGAAATTTGAAAGGGGTGCAAATTCACACCATTACATTTTTCCCCCACTTTAGCGAGTGTAAGTGTCAATGAATGCATAGTAAATTAGAGTGAAAGAAGTTGAAAAACATATACCTGAACTATTGAGGAAGTAGACCACAATTTGGCGAACTCGGGCACAAGAGAGAGATGGCTCCATAATTACTTGGTCCTATGGAGATTTGAACAAAAGTGTCATAGGTGCTCGGTGTTGTAGAAGATGAAAAACAAGGCTCTATAGGTGCTCGGTCCTACAGAATTGGATCCAAAGGTGCTCCGTCCCACAAAAGATGAACAAAGGGTTCTATAGGAGCTTAGTCTTGCAGAATGAAAACACTTTATAGGTGCCTGGTCCTACAAAGGAGGCACCATAGGTCCTCGATCTTGAGGGAGGACATAGATGAAAGGCTCCATAGAGTCTGATTGATGCTAACAAGTGCTCTATCCTTAAAGGCAACATGTTAATCTACATACAAAACATATTTGGCAAGAAAAATTCACATAGACAAAAATACAACCATATCTTAGTTGTAAACAATTGAAGGAGAAGATTTCAAAGGTGTCCCTATGGAACCCTTCAAAAGATAATGGGTCTTCTCAAGGGACATTCTATTTGAAAAGTGAAATATTTTTCACAAACAATTCTAGTAGATCAAGGAATCCTATTGAAATATTCTCTTTCATCAAGGAATTTGAAAAAAATGAAGAATGGCCTCCTCGAATGCGAATTATAAATTCTTTTTCCACAAATTTGATTTCAAAAGAAAATATTGTTAAGGGGATCCTTAGTGAAGGATGTGATTTTTGAAAAATGTAAAGATTTTTAGCAAGGGACTTGCTGGCCATCGAATACACCTTAATGAAAATCATAGAGGTAGAAGCACCCCCTTAGGATGCTGCATGTGAACTGAAGGAGCACATGGCATCCTAAGGAAATAAAGAAAATGTAGAGATGTCGTGACCCACTATACATGATGAGATGTAGATGTGAAAATTTTGTCACACACACGAGGGAAAACACATAGTCACCATAACATCAAGAAGCAAGAAAATAAGAGATAAAGATAAAAAAGGAAAAATAAGAAAAACAAGAAAAGAAAAAGAAATCAAGAGACAAGGGGATCTCATAATTTGAGGTGAGAAGTACTCATAGATATAGATAGATAAATATAATATAATATATGTATGAAACTATTATCAATCCCCAAATGTCTCAAAACATGAAGAAGAGTACATGGAGATAAAATGAAAATAAAAAGTTGGGTCAACATCGAAGGGTAGGCCTCAATGCCCCCAACACTTTGCACCATCCTCAATTATCGAAATTCAAGATACAACATATAGAAGAATGATGCAACAAATAGAGGAACTTTACAACACAATTTCACTCTTGTATCCAAGCACCTACAAGGGTGACAAGGGTCATCCAAGAACACAAAATAAAAGCACAATAGAAACACAACACACACACAAATCTAATCTACAGATAAAGAAGAGGTGCTCTCCTATTCCTCATCAACCAGGAGGTAATTTTTGTCCCAATCTAGATCATTATGAGGATATAGTAGATGAACCTACAAGGGAAATATAGCAAGGCAATAACCCTTTGACTCTCCCGTGACAAGGGCTAAGAAAGAGGACCCCTTGAGGTCTTCTTCACTCAAATCTTGTGAGGTAAACATCATTGATCTTCCAAAGATCACCGACAGAGCCAAGACATTATCAATCAATTTAAACATGCACTTGATGGGAGTGCCATGTGTTAACTAAGTGGGAGATAAAGGAGGTACTTGAGATCTACCATGAACCTCATTAATAGAGATGGTGACAAACTTAGGAGATGGTAGGGCTACTTCTATCACAAGGATGGTGTAAGCCAAAGTAGAACCCATCCTGAAGAAGGTGATCCCTTCTTCCAACCTCCATTGGAAGTGAGGTTGTCCTCCAAATTACACTTCATTAAAGGATGTAGAATCCCCATAGATGAACTAGAAGGTGAGGAGGAGGAGGACAAGGCTACAATAGACACCACCATAGTGTTTGGCATGTATATGGGCTAAGAAAATGGAGGGATGTTTGCAAGGTACATCAAAATGGGAGGCCCTACCAAGGGAGTGATGAACACCTACACCCTTTTGGGTTGAGGGTCATTAGCATTTGTGGGGGGAGTCAGAAGCAAGTTCAAGGCAATAGGAACCAAATCATAAGAATGAAATGAGGGAGGCACAATAGGAGACACTGAAACAAGAGTTCCTAGCTCCTCTTCTACCTTCTGGGAGATAGCTTTCTGAACACCAAAATTCTTCCTCTGGCTCTTACACTCACGTGCAAGCCAGTTACTTCAACTCTAGGAACTAAAAATCATTGCTTGGGAAGAAGTAAAATATTCTTATTCCACCATAGGTGTGTCCTCTACAACCATGACCTCTAGAAGGATAACCCCCTAGATGAGAGAAAGAGTAGGAAGTATAGGAGCAAAGACTACAATAGGTGGAGAAGCAGACTTAGAAACCTTGGTGTTGGGCCTCCTCCCATTAATCACCCAAGGGGAAAGAGCAGTGGGAGGTTGTGGAGGTCGAGACGTAGTGGAACATCCATGAGAGCCCTTTTCCTTAACATTAATAATGGGGCTTGGAAATTTGGGTAAGATGGGAAGCTTGAATACTTGATACTTTGCCTTCCAACTAAGTGAGCACCATCAGAATCCCTATGTAGGGCATAGGAGCAGAGGTCAAAGGCGCCACAGTCGGGTGGGAGGTAGAAGCAAGTGAAACAACAGAAGAAGAGGAAGGATCCAAGGTATGAGAAGACTTCCCCTTGAACCCATTTTAAGAGATTGAGGATGCATCCTACTATTGCACGATCATAGAAGCCTTAACTAAAATAGTGTAATGGGAGACATGGTAGGTCACCTTTGGTGCTATTCCCCCATTCTTTTATTTAACGTAGGTGCAATAAAAGATGTCCATTCCTAGGGGAAGTGTACCAATAGTCACAGGCCAGAAGTCATCTAATGAGAAGCCCCCATGCGACACAAGAGGTTTGTATCTAGTGTCATGCACAATGTGCATATATCCCTCATGAGAAAACTTCAAACACTTATGAACTACCAAAGCAACTATGTTAATGGAAACTAGCCATAGGATGGGTAGCTTCACTTTGAACAAGTCTAACTCTAAGATGATATGGGAAAGAGCATTTACAGTCCTAGGTCCTACTAGGACTGATACGGTGATGAAACCAATTGGATGAATCGAGAGTCTATCATGTGTACGTATTGTGGTTTTTGACTTTTCATATTTCTCCTTATGCATAAAATTTAGTAGAAGAGTCTCCTTTGTTATCGCATTCACACAACTCATAGGGTCAACTAGAACACTAGTCACGATGTTCTCATTGATGCAAGTGGGAATTCATAGAGGATAAGGATGCTTATTCATGTTCATAGGGCATGTTTTTCTATGTGAAATTCATAGCTGATGGTTTAGTTGCAAGCTACATGGGAGGAATAGGCATAAATGAAACCACATTTACATACTTACAGAACATAGGGGAAGAAAACTAGGAGGTTCGATGATTTTGGTTAGCAAGAGTGGCATGGAAAGGGATCTATTTATATCTACAACTCACTATTAGCCTTTTCCAAAGTCTTACTCACATTATAGTTTTTCCCATCGAGGTAGATAATACCATCATCAATTTGACCTTGTATCTTATGATGTGGGTGCATGCATCTCTCGATATTGTGTCCCATAATTCCATGGTACTGGTAGAATGTATTCTCTTCGTATGAGTTAGGGAAAGGTTTAGTAAGGGGTCGAGGATCCAATAAGGTTATCACTTTGTCTTTTAATATATTCTTTAGAATAGAAGTGTGAAAGGAAGAAAATTGTTGCTCTATAGTTTGGGACATATCTAACAACAAGTTTTCTTACGCTTCTCATTCAAAGAAACCCTAGAGTTCTCAATCCAAGGTTGGAATGAGGGAAAGAGATCTACTAATGGTTTTCCTAGGATATGTGTAGAGACTAAAGAGGGGTTCATCACCAAGCTTGGCTTTGGAAAGACTAGTAACATGCAAAACCTAATGACCAAAACCTAATGATGTGAAAAACTTAAGTAATGACCAAAAAATGAAACTAAAGTATAGGTCAAAATCTCAGAATGAATAGAGGTGGACCTTCAAGAATGATGAGGTCAGAAAAATATCCTAAAAACTTAAAACTTGATGTTTGATGCCCACTAGGACTCATATGCTAGTCTAGGTGATTTAGTTTGAGACTAGGGTTTCTATGCCAAAACTAAAATCTCACAATGGTTGATCTAAATCCACAAAAATCTAGAAAATGTGATATATTGGGACTTAACAACCACAAGTGGAATATGAGTCCCACTCTTCCTTTTAAAAGGGTCAAGATCTGGATATGCTCTCCTATCTCTACTCTTCCTTCCACACTTTCTTTCTAAATCTAAAACTATGAATTTGGACCTGTAGATGAATTTTTCATGAAGATGACAACCTTGTGAAACCTTGACAACTTCTCTCAACCTTGTAACTTTGTCTTCAAAGGATCTTCAAGCCTCAAAGCCACCTAGATTTTCAATCACACATGAAGAGAGAGAAAAACTTGTTGATTGTTAGGAAATAGGGGTTTTCATAGGTAAAACCCCATTTAGGTAATTAAACCTTGTGATGAAACAATGAAATATGAACATGAAACATGAAATATGAAACATGAACAATGATACCTCAAATTATTTCTTGAAATATAAATCAACAATCTAACATGAAGTGGCCATGTATAATGTAGATCCTTATCTTGAATTAGATGTTGAACAATGCTTAATCTTGGATCTTGAATGATACATCATAAAACTCGCTCAACAACATGATTGATTCTTGATGACCTTGAAACAATAATGGATCTTGAATTGCTGCAAAAAATGATGAAGAAATCTTCCCTTAAATGCTTTAGAAACTCTCTTGTAAACTCCTTGAATACTCTTGTCATGTCTTGGAATTCTTAACTCTTGATTGCTTATGATGATATCATGAATTCTTAGGTGAAATAATTATTTGAAACCTTTCTTATATAGGAAATACATTCAATTTCCTATTTATTAGATCCCAAAAGTCGATATTCATGAAATTTGAACTTAAAACACTAATTTCTTGTTGAAAACCCTAAAAAGGGTCCAAATGGGAATCATACACCACTTTTGGTGTATAGGTCCCATGTAGATGGGGCTCATATGTCCAAGGTGGCATATGTGTCCCACTAAACTTTTTCGGGTGGAGGAAATATAAGGGAGTTGAGAAATTAATTATATTTGAGGTCTATATCGGGATTTCAGTTGAAATAAGCTTTGGGATGCATAATAAAGGGTTGTAGGGGCCTATTAATGATGATATTAAGGTCATCAATGCAAGAGGGCCCAAAAATTAATTAGAAGGTGTAAATACTTACACTTTACAACATTAAATTAAGGAAAATTTAGGTCTATTTTCCTTAGAAGGGCCCAAAACCTAATATGAATGTGTAAAACACATTACAACACTAGATTGAGGAGAAATTAGGTTTATTTTAATGTTAGTCATTCCCAAATTAAGTGTGAAAATATAAACGACGATATTTTTTTATACTACACTTAGCCCCCACTTTTGTGAGAAGATGAACCTACTTCAAACTCACACTAAAGTAGACATTCAAGAGGGGTCTAAGCATACCAATGTAGACGATGAAGGATGGCAAAGATCAAAGGAGGTTTCCAAGAACCCAGGATCTAATATCCTATGTCAAACCAACATAAGCACAAAAGGACACATGCAAGGTGTATGATATGCTGCAAAACAAGATACTCAAACATTCAATGTCAAAAAGAGAAAGAAAAAGAAAAAAAAGGAGTGGATCAAGGTTCAACTGCTTGTCCCACACATTGTGTATCAGATCTAAGGTATTTTTCCAAAAATGCACACTCACTCTTAGGCAATGAAACTTCAAGTTGTGTGTTGGGTGAATTATCAAAAAAGGGTGGCTTACAAGTGGAACATATTTTCCACTATGCAAACCAAATGCATGCTCACAAGGGCTAGTGGAACCTCAATCCATCCACTAGGTGAGACCCCAGGGAGGTGAGACACATACGTACATGACCGGTATGCGCTCACACACATAGGAAAGTGTCTATACAAAATTCATTCCTAAGGTCGGCTCCCATACGTAGAACCATACCAAAGTTATATCTCCTGATAACTTGGATAAGGTGCCACACAAAAATAAACTTTGAGCTCCATGAGGCAAGAAAAGCTTCGTATGCTTGAAACTCATGAACAAAAAAGATGGCACCACAGGAAAGCAAAGTGTTGTGCAAGGTGGCCATATAATGGATATTGTAAATGGAAAAGTAGTGTAAGGTATGTTCAAAGGGATTTTTCATAGTTCATGTAAGGTCTCTTCTTAGGGAAAATCATGCGTAATGTTTCCAAGAGAGGATAAGTTAAATAAATATCAGGCTCTTGAAGGAAATCAAACCCAATGACACCACCAAGAAAATGATGCATCACAATAATAAATAAATCACATAGTAAAACATGAGTGTCGATGTATTCCCTCACTTTAAAGTGGTTCCTAACACCATTAGTGTGAGGAATTGCTTTAAAGTAGAAAAAGACATGAGAACTTATTTGGAAATCTTTATGCCAAGTCATATGTTTCCAATAATCTATGTCATGAAAATGGGAAGGGGTTACCCCCAAAACACACTATGTCACATGCGAGGCAGCTTAAGGCATGTTGTCCACATCCCAAGCTTTCTCTTATATGTACATGAAAGGAAGTCAACTAGCCAAAAGAGACAATGACAAGTGACATATGAGGAAAAGGCTAACCTAACCCCTTGTTCCCACTTAGTTCAAGACAAGGAGGAGCCAAGATGATTGATGAGAGGTTTGAAATTCAGTATCAATTAGAGGAACTAGGTGATTCAACATAAGAGAGAGAACCACACTCCTTAAGATGTTCAATTTTGTTACACAAAGTCCTAAATTTGTTAGTAGAATGACCATGAACTCTATGATATGCACAAAATTAACTCTTGTAGTAATATTTATTTCATGTTCTTGGAGGGAGGGATATCAAACAATCTTTGAGGAGTCTCAAAAAGATACTCTCTTGATTAATAGTAGAATATTTTCCTTTATTTTGTGACAAAGATGTCTCTTGCTTAGTATAAGGTGTCATACTTATACAAGACTCTTTAGATTGTGAGATTTTATACTCTCATTTTTAGGAGGGTGTCAAATCTTGAAATCTAGCTATTATCATGAAAGAATCATGTTGTTTTTTATTTTCCAACGCAGGGAGCTCACTTTGGTGGAAAACAATGTCAACATTTATTCATTGAATCATGGCGGCCATTTCATTCGGTTGCACATTAGAAGGAATAGGAACTTGTTGTAAATAATTTTGAATCATGTTATGATAATGAGGGGAGGATTCAAGAAGGTCCCATAATGATATATTATCAAGAGAATTTTTTAGTTTTTCAACAATATTGTACTCATTTTCATTTTGTAAAGGTAAATGAGGAGGACCAAGCAAGATAGGGTTAGGCAATGGGAGGAATGTTGAACCTGTGTTTATCTTGGTTGTGGATTGTTTCTAGTGTTATATGAATGAGAATAGTATTATAACTCACTTTTTATGACATATTATTCTTAGGTGGGTAAAGGATAAGTTTGGGTTTGTTTTGAGTTTCTAGTCATTGTGAGGGTGGGTAAAGAGTTAGAGGATTCTTAGGATCTATCCCACATGGTATGTAGGAGGTCCATTAATCAAGGGGGATCTAATGGAAACTTTTGCATTCAATACCTTGATTATTTTGGTTTGATCTCTTTCTAATGAAGGGGAATCTAGTGTCATTTTTTTACCATCATCTAAGGAAGCCAGAATGTCGTCATTTTCTTCCACCATGATATCTTCCCTAGTGAGAGAGTTTTTAGAAGAACTGCAACAAACTAGATGTTCATGATATTCAAAGGTTGGTTCTTCTAAAATGACTTCATCATAAGTAAGAGAGATATCTATGGTTTGATTTCTTTTTTATCAATGATGTCCTTATCTTGTTCAATAATGTGTTCCCTAGGGGAAGAGAGACACATAAGATTCTCATGACTTTCATTGATTCAATTTTCTAACATCAAAGTATCTTCTTCACAAGAAGGAGAGATATTAGGAGAAGAACCAATTGAATTTTCATGATTTTCCATGCTTTTCCCCCTTTGTCCCATAAATCCTTCTAAAATAGGATAGGTAGGGGAAGAAAAACAAAGAGGGTTTTCATAGATATTAAATATTTGATCATCTAACACCAATATATCCTGCTCACTTACAATTTTATCTTCTAAAAAATTATCACAAGAGGGGAATGTGTTGGGAGATGAATGTATACTTGTTGAAGTCTCAATGGTCTCTTGTTGTGTTATGTGATCATCATGATTACCTATTATGGTGTCCTCTTGTTCATCAATGTCTTGTCCACTAAGAGAGGTAAGAGGAGAGAAACAACAAGGACTCTCAAAACTCTCATTGATTGGTTCTTCTAACATCAAAATATATTCTTCACACATAGGAGAGATATTAGGAGAAGAAGGATTATAATTGTTATGATTACCCAAGGTTGTATTCTCTTTCACTAAATCACTCTCAAAGGGATGGGATATAAAAAATTCTTAGCATTCCTAGATAGGTAAGATACTAAAATTGTTTGACCAAGAATGAAAAGTACTTCTAACCATCTCATCCAATGCTTCAATAATGTAAACAATGTATATGCAAAGATGAAAAATATTTTTATCCAATGTATGCAAACCTTTAAGAATGCAAATAATGTCTATCCAAAAATGAAAAGCACTTTTATCAAAAATATGCAAAGCTTCATGAATGTAAACATTGTGTACGCAAAAGTGAAAAGTACTTTTAATAGGAAGAATTCAAAAATGACTACCCTAAATTAATGTTTTTGACCTAGATGCTTAAAACAAAAGTTACTGAAACTTTCTAGACTGATACTATAGGCTACTAGCAAGCTTAGGAAGTATAGAAATAAGGTTTTCAATGCTGTAAAGGGTAGTTTTAGGCCTAATATAGGAATAAATCACCCAAAGGGGTATATGAGTCCTAGTTAGGGATTTTTAGGGGTTAAAATGTTGCAAAACACACTACACAAAATACCCAAAAATCATGAAAAACCACCTAAATTGGGACTAAATTTCCTATAGGGGCATATGAGTCCCAAATTAGGGATTTTGCATCGAAATCAATAAATTTTGAGCGAAAGTTAAGGTTTTTAGTTTGTATGATGTCTAGAATATGTTCAGATATAGCTTTTAGATGAAATTCAATGATGCAAGATGGAAAAATGCAACCTATATGCACTTTCACTAATGCAATATTTAGAAACCCTAGATGAAAATTAACAAATACAAGACCTAATGTAAATTCAATGAAAGCTAGATCTAGGACTATGATGCACTCCAAATCAAAAAAGGTGTTCTAAAGGTCAGGTTCACCAAAATGAAAGGAAAAAAAAATTTGCTCTATAGTTTAGGACATAGAACAACAAGTTTTCTTACACTTCTCATTCAAGGAAACCCTAGAGATCTCAATCCAAGAGTGGAATGATGAAAATAGATCTAATAAGGGTTGTCCTAGGGTATGTTTAGAGACTAAAGAGGTGTTCACCAACAAGCTAGGGCTTGGAAAGACTAGTAACATGCAAAACCTAATGATGTGAAAAACTTAAGTAAATGACCTAAAAATTAAACTGAAATACAAAATAACAATCTTAGAATGAACAAAGGTGCACCTGGAAGAATGATGAGGTCAAAAAGGCTCCAAAACCTTGAAAACCTATTGTTTGATGCCCACTAGGATTCGTATGATAGTCTGGGTGATTTCATCTAAGACTTTGGTTTTTTTGTCGGGTGATCCCACAATATTGGTTTACAATTTTTGGCCAAACTAGACATTGAACTGAATTTTTTTAACTAAATCTTCACTTTCAAACACCTATAGCGACTAAACCATGAGGAATTTGAAGATGATGCGAACTAGTGATTTGTTACATTTTATCTATAGATTCTAAATATATTTCTTTCAAAAAAATTAGAATTGGATTCCACTTCTTTTTGCAACTCCTTCAGAAACTAGCTTTTAGAAGTAAACACCATTTTTAAGGAGTGATGCTCACCGTATACAACATAATTTTTTTCCATGAAGGATAATTTTTTTTTTTTTGATTAATTTAGATTTGTAAATATGATATCTAGTGCTTGTAATTGGTTTCTTAGTGTTTTATAAAATATTTTTTCCTTAATCAAGTTTTGAAGTCAAACCAATTACAATTCAGACATAGGCAAACCGTATACAACATAAATTTGTTTGTATGTATTGAAATTCAAAAAAAAAATCATTGGATAAAGGACATCAATATCTAGTGCATAGATATTTTTCAGATTCCTTTTTTGATAATCTATTAATTTTCCACATGTGAAGAATAAAGATCTTGACTTTCGGTGAAAAACCTACATTCACGAGAAATAAAAAATAAATATAATAATCAAATTAAATTTATATAAAATTATAATTTTTGGGAAGATTATAATAAGGACTATATACTTACAAAAAATAAATTTTAAATGAATTCATTTGATCCCCCAAATGGTAAATCAAAAGTGGCTTTTTATCAGCATTTTGATAGGTGTAAAGGAGACTCCATTATAAGTATGGTCTAAAACTAGCGGGGTTCTATCAAAGGGGGTTTGATCTAAGGTGGTTTGATCAAACCCTCTTCAATTGGAATCCTTTAAATGGAACTTTTCAAGGCTTAAATCATTATATTTTCTAAAAATATGTGATTTCAGCAAAAAATAGGATCTCCCAAAAAGTGTAAACCACTATTGTGGGATCAGGGTATGTGCAGGATCATGATGGGCCAAAACCTGGCGATATCTAAGTGCTATGATGACCCGTGTGGCTGACAACTTTTTTTTTACCCAAAATTGGTGAAATGAAAAGAGTTTTTAAAGGAGATTCTCAACTTTCCACCAATATAAATTATGCTTTACTTTGAATTTAATAAATAATTATTATTCATTTTCTATTTTAATTATGACTAAAGTCCTAATTGATAGGCTGATTAAAAAACATCTATAACTTTCAAACAATATCACATTTTCTGAATCTGAAACACGTGTCACATTCTATGTTTCGCATACTATAGGCTTAAAAACAAAAATTGAATTTGATGAAGTTTTTACCAAGTTAAGGTGGTTAGAAATACAAGTTTTTATATTTTTTAAAATTTGTAATAAAAAATCATAATTAATTATTTACTTGGAAAAAAATTACAAAAAAATATGCATCACATTGGGACATGAGTCCCCTACTTATATCTAAAATCTTATAAAAAAATATTATCATTTTTTTGTGGTTAGGGTGGTTAGAAAGACACTTCTTATTTTTTCCCTGAAATTTAAGTAATACTGCATTGAAATTTCAAATTTCCACCAAATAGGTTTTTTTTAAAAATAAACCTAGTAGTTTAGAAACTACATTCAATTTTCTATAGATTTTATTCTTACATATTTTTGAAATAATATAGATAACTTATTCAAATTTTTATGTCAAGTTGCCTAACTCTGATTTTTTGAATTTTATTGCCACTTAAGGGCCTGTTCTTTCCATGATGATCCTGCACATACCCATCACCCTACCAATATTTGAATCTCATGGTGGTTGATTTGGATTCACTAAAATATAGAAAATGTATTATACTGGGACTCATATGCCACAAGTGGTTTATCAATATCACTCTACTTTTTTAGAGGTTCAAGACTTGAATCTACGCTCCTATCTCTTCTCTTCCTTCCACACTTCATTTCTAGATCTGAAACTTTGAATTCAGACCTATAGATGAATTTTTCATGAAGATGACAACCTTGTGACAACTTGAAAACTTCTCTCAAACTTGCAACTATATCTTCAAAGGACCTTCAAGCCTCAAAGCCACCTAGATATGAAATCACAATGTAGAGAGAAAAACTTGTTGATTGTTAGGAAATAAGGGTTTTCCTAAGTCAAACCTCATTTAGGTAATTAAAGCTTATGATGAAATAATAAAATATGAACATGAAACATAAAATATGAAATATGAATAATGATACCTCGAATGATGACTTGAGATATAAATCAACAATCTAACATGAAGTGGCCATGTAGAATATAGATCTTGATCTTGAAAATTAAATGTTGAATAATGCTTAATTTTGGATCTTGAATGCTACATCACAACACTAGATAAACAACATGATTTATGCTTGATGACCTTGAAATGATAACGGATCTTGAATTTTTGCAACAAATGATGAATAAATCTACCCTTGAATTCCTTAGAAATGCTCTTGTAAACTCCTTGACTACTCTTGTGAAGTCTTGGAAAGGTTAACTCTTCATTTCTTATGATGATATCATGAATTCTTAGGTGAAATAATGATTTGAAACCTTGATTATATAGGGAATACATCCAATTTCTCATTTATTAGATCCCAAAAGCCGACATTTATGAAATTTGAACTTAAAACCCTGATTTCTCACTCAAAGCCCTAGAAAGGGGCCAAATGGGACTCATATTTCCAAGGTGGTGTATGGGTCCCCCCAAGCCATTTGGGCTAGAGGAAATGTCAAGCAGTTGAGAAATTAAGTATATTTGATGTCTATGTTAGGATTTCAATTGAAATAAGCCTCAAGATACATAATAAAGGGTATCAGGGGCCTATTAATTATTATATGAAGGTAATAAATGCAAGAGGGCCAAAAAATCAATGTGAATGAATAAATAAATACACTTTATAACATTAAATTAAGGAAAAAATAGGTGTATTTAGCTTAAAAGAGCCCAAAACCTAATATGAATGTGTAAAATACATTACAACACTAGATCAAGGTGACATTAGGTTTATTTTAATGTTAGTAATTCCCAAATTAAGTGTGAAAATGTAAATGACAACTTTTTTATACACTACAAAGTGTATGATTCTGATATCTTTATGAGTTTTGTGTTGTGTTTGAGGCCTTTATCACTAGACGCAACAACTACATTCATAATAGATTTACCTTTACCAGAGATCGACACAATGGACCCGCCCTCAGGATGGGAACATCTGAAAGATCCTACAAACTAGGGAATTTTCTACTGGTATTCACGTAATGCAGGACAAAGATGTGTGAAAGAAGGGTATTTCATCAAATCAAACTTCTCCTACTAAGACCTCTATAGGTGGCCAATGAAAACCTTTTGCACATCTAAGCCAAGCAAGGGATAAGATATCTATGAAAAATAATACTTGATATCAGGCAATAAAATCAATTATCTTCTCATGCTCTCCTTGCTTATGTCAAAGGAGGTCTAAAATGACAATCTTTGTTTCGATGTTTACCTGGAATTCCTAGAGGAGCTGATGCACAAGCTGATCAAATGAAAAATATGGAATTGTTAGGAAAGGAACAATACCATTCTAGGGTTGTATCCTTAAGAGATATTGGGAAGAGTTCATCCATTATTTCATCATGGTGGAAAAAATATGCACACATGGCATTGAATGTAGAAACATGTGTTTGTGGATGTCCCTTACTACCATACTTCTCAAAATTTGGAATCTCCATCTATTGGGAGATAGGAGTGTTTAAAATTTCTATGGATAAAGGACTATGATGAAAGGAGGGCTAGAAAATTATTTGGGAGGTGGCTTGGGATGGGTTCACTAGTTGATTCTACATCTAGCCCATATTCTACAGTTGATCATTCAAAACAAGGTAGGAATATGAAATAGGACTAGTGGAATCACTGCTAGAGGTACTAGAGGCACTGCCCCCCATTCCACCGAGACTTTGACCACAATGGTATAGAAGGAATAACATTGAAACCCAAGGGGATTGTATTTACTTTGACAATTGGAGGTGCGTCAGGCATGGGGGTGGTGTTGATAGAAGGACTCGATTCAGCCATGTACATTGATGTTACGGGAATCAAAACTCTTATCTATATTCTAGAGGTTTCAAGCCTATAACCTTGGGTAACACCTGATCCAGGGTTGTATGAAGGGATATGTGTTTTCACTATGTCGGTGATGCCTCAGACAAGGTAAAGGCCCACCCGATCTTTGTCTAGCATATATCTCATTTCATTGAAGAACTTGGTAGCCCTAGTTGTATTCCATTCTTTTCCCAAATGATTTTCTAGATCCAATAGCCTCCTATATAGATAAATGAGATTCTCTAGATGAATAGCGAGAGCATCATAATTTTTTAGAGGTGGAGCCATAGTAGAAATAGAAGGGGTAGGAGTACAACTAGTTTCCTAAAATAAACTCACCTTTGATCTTGAAACCATCTCTTGAGAAATCAATTTCCAAATGTCACACCCTCCTTCTAACAAGATACCCAGAGGTTGTAGACTGGGCCATAAAGCTCATACAACTTACTTGATGCGTGATAGGAAGACTCTCGACACAAATAAATAAACTCTTTGTCATTCACATTAGGTTCACCAAAATGTAGAGGAGGGGGAATTCACTTCTCAAGGACACTAGGTCATGAGAGAGTCTAAAATAATAGGTTTCCCTTGTCTACCTCAAGCTAGATAAATGAATTGGGAAGGTTTAAGGTTTCAAGGGCTGAAAAGGAAGGAATATCGGTCTATCACTTTCCTTTTGCTAACCCAAATGTTTTAGGGGGGTAAAGAGAGCCGATTTTCCAAGTTCAAACTATAACTTAGATAACTTACTTCCAAAGGACTACAATGTAGGTAATAGACTACAACGCGACATGCTGGGGTGTCAAGGATAGGCTAGCTCCCATACGGATAAAGAGCATAAAGTACAGTGTAAAACACAAAAAAAACCTACTAATTACTCGATTAATAGATTTTTAAGCTATGACAAGGGGAGAAAATGTACAAAAAACATAAATAAGAAGAACAGTACTTTAACAATACTAAGCTAGAACTTGATGAGAGAAAGGTGGCAGAAATATATCTTTAAACCTATGAGTCGAGGTCTTCAAGAGCTTCACTTGATGAACAACCTACACACACAACAATGAAAAAGTGTTGGGGTTGTGTTTAGAGGACTGCCTCAGTCAGTCCCCTACTTCGGTGTTGCCACCTTCATGGAAAAAAAGATAGAAATGATTGTATAAAGATGATAAAGAAGCTATAGAAATAGAAATACCAAGAAATTCTCAAACAACAATATGCTACTATGCAAGTAGATGATGTAAAAGTAAATAGAAATGGATGGGTATCACTTTCTCAACCACATGCACTCTAGGTAAATGGAGGAAGATGGGAGATCGCAAGCTCTCGAATGCCAATGCTACTACAACAACAAAGAGGAGGAGCCAAAAAGGTAGAAAATTGTATCTACAATGGTAGTGGTGAACTATGAAGGATTTAAAAGTGATTTTTCTTTATCAAGAAGTTGTAAAGAAGTGTGAAGAAGCTAGAAAAATCCCCACTGATTGAAAGAATAAAAAATTAGAATAAGTGAGGGAGGAAAAAACCCATTTGAAGTCTGTCCAAAGAGCAACAAACATTACACTTCATATCCAATGGAGGAGTGTAACACCTCTACGGATTCGTCAGGATATAAACAAATCATGCAGACGTCCGCACATTGTGCTAGCATCCTTGATAGAAATTCCCCTAGTAACACACAAATGTGCTACCAAGTGCATGAAACATGAAAGTGGATGTGGAAAATACATTGTCATAATCATGTTTTCTGAGGTAAAGGGTGTGTAAATGAGTAATTTACAAGGTGTGCAAATTTATGCCACTACATTTTTCCTCCACTTTAGTGAGAATAAGTGTCAATGAATGCATAGTAAAGTAGAGTGAAAGAAGTTTAAAAACATAAACCTGAACTATTGAGGATACAAACCATAATTTTGTGAACAACAATATGCTATTATGCTAATAGTGAGACTAGTAGTGGCCTTTAAAAAATCAATTTCTAGATTTCACACACTCCTTCTAACAAGATACCCAGAAGTTGTAGATTGGGCCATAAAGCTCATACAACCTATGTGAGGCATGAGAGGAAGAATCTCAACACAAATAAATATATTCTTTGACATTCACATTAGGTTCACCAAATGTAGAGGAGGGGGAATTGACTTCTCAAGGAGACTAGGTCATGAGAGAGTCTAAAATAATAAGTTTCCCTTGTCTACCTCAAGCTAGATAAACGAATTAGGAGGGTTGAAGGTTTCAAGGGCATAAAAGGAAGGAAAATTGGTCTATCACTTTCCTTTTGCTAACCCAAATGTTTTAGGGGGGTAAAGAGAGACGATTTTCCATGTTCAAACTATAACTTAGATAACTTACTCCCAAAGGACTACAATGTAGATAATAGACTAGAACACAACATGCTAGGGTGTCAAGGATAGGCTAGTGCCCATATGGATAGAGAGCATAAAGTATAGTGTAAAACACCAAGAAAACCTACTAACTACCCGATTAATATATTTTTACGCTACGAGAAGGGGAGAAAATGTACAAACAATAGAAATAAGAAGAATAATACTTTAACAATACTAAGCTAGAATTTGATGAGAGAAAGGTGGTAGAAATAGATCTTTAAACCTATGAGTTCAGGTCTTCAAGAACTTCACTTGATGAACAAGCTACACACACAAGAATGAAAAAATGTTGGGTTTGCATTTAAAGGACTGCCTCAGTCAGTCCCCTACTTCGGTGTTCCCACCTTCATGGACAAATAGATAGCAAAAATTATAGAAAGATGATAAAGAATCTATAGAAATAGAAATACCAAGCAATTCTCAAACAACAATATGCTACTATGCAAGTAGATGATGTAAAAGTAAATAAAAATTTATAGGTATCACTTTCTCAACCACATGCACTCAAGGTAAATGGAGGAAGATGTGAGCTTGCAAGCTCTCCAATGCCAATGCTACTACAACAACAAAGAGGAGAAGCCAAAAAGGTAGAAAATTGTATCTACAATGGTGGTGGTGAAGTGTGAAGGAGTTGAAAGTGAGTGTTCTTGATCAAGAAGTTGTAAAGAAGTGTGTCCAAGGTTGAAGAAGTGTGAAGAAGATGGAAAAAGGCCCACTGATTGAAAGAATAACAAATTAGAATAATTGAAGAAGGGAAAAACCATTTGAAGTTTTTCCAAAGAGCAACAAACATTACACTTCACATCCAATGGAGGAGTGTAACACCTCTGTGGATTTGTCAGGATAGAAACACATCATGCAGACGTTTGCATGTTGTGCTAGCATCCTTGATAGAAATTCCCCCACTAACACACAAATGTGCTATGAAATGGATGAAACATGAAAGTGGATGTGGAAAATACATCATCATGATCACGTTTTCTAAGGTAAAGGGTGTGTGAAAGAGTAATTTACAAGGTTTTTAAATTCATGCCATTACATTTTTCCCCCACTTTAGTGAGAATAAGTGTCATTGAATGCATAGTAAATTAGAGTGAAAGAAGTTTAAAAATATATACCTGAACCGTTGAGGATACAAACCAATTGTTGAGGATACAAACCACAATTTGGCAAACTAAAGCATAGAGAGAGAGATGGCTTGATAGGTACTCAGTCCTATAGATATTTGAACAAAAGATTCATAGGTACTCGATCCTATAGAATTGGCTCCATAGGTGTGTAGTCCCATAGAAGATGAAAAAAGGGTTCTACAAGTGCTTGGTATTATAAAATGAAAACTCTTAACAAGTGTGTGGCCCTGCAAATGAGGCACCACAGGTGCTTAGTTCTGAGGGAGGCCATAGATGAAAGGCTTCACAAAGTCTGATTGACCCTTGTAGGTGCTTGGTCCTAAAATGAAACATGTTAATCCATATAAAAAACATATTAGGAAAGAAAAAATCATGCAGATAGAAAAACAGTCATCTCTCAGAATAAATAATTGAAGGGGAAGCTTTCAAAGGGTCCCCAGAGAACCCTTCAAAAGAAAAGGGTTCTACTCAAGGGATGCTCTATTTGAAAAGTGAAACAATTTTTGCAAAAAATTATAGAATCAAGGAATCATTTTGAAAGATTCTCTTTTATCAAGGAATCTGAAAATAAAAGCAATGGCATCCTTGAAGGAGAATTCTCAATTCTTTTCACTATGAATTTGAATTCAAAAGAAAATCATGCTAAGGGGATCCTTAGTGAAGGATGATACTTTTGAAAAATGTAAATAATTTTAGGAAGGAATTTGTTGACCACCAAATACATCTTATTAAAAATCAGAGAGGTAGAAGCCCCCCCTTAGGATGGTGTGTGCGAACTGAAGGAGAACATGGCATCCTAAGGAAAGAAAGAACATGTAGAGATGTTGTGGTGCATGATACATGATGAGATTTAGATATAGAATTTTTTTCACACACATGAGGGACAACACATAGGAACCACAACATCAAGAAATAAGAAAAGAAGAGAGAAAGATAAAAAAGAAAAATAAGAAAAACAAGGAAAGACAAAGAAATCAAGAGATAGGGGGATCTCATAATTTGGAGTCAAAATTGTTTATAGATATAGATAGATAGATGAAAACACATAAATAGAGTGTGCCACCTTTTGGGAGATCAAGAACAAGGGGTATGGGTCTATTTCACTTAGTTTCACTCAAGGAAACCCCAAAGATCTCAATCCAAGGATGGAGTGAGGGAGAGAGATTTGATACAGGTTGTCCTAGGGTATGTTTAGAGACTAAAAGGGGATTCATGACCAATCTAGGGCTTGGAAAGACTAGTAACATGCAAGATCTAATAAAAAAACCTAATGCTACGCAAAACTCAAATGAATGACCTAGAAATAAATGAAAATTAGAAAGGTAAACTGAGAAGACATAGTGGTGCAGCTGGAAACCCGTATAATCTCTAAACAAGGTTTGAAATGTCGAAAATGCTAAATTTAATGCACACTAGGACTCATACACCAGGCTAGGTGATTTATTCCTAGATTAGGGTTTCTCGATAGGAACAAGAATCTGGAAGTGACAAGTCTAGAACTCTTGAAATCTAGAAAAATCACTATACTAGGAATCATATGCAAGAAGTGGTGTATGAGTCCTACTCATCTTTTTAAAAAGGTCAAGATTTGAATCTTCTCTTCTATCTCTACTCTTCTTCCTCAACCTAAATTCCATATTTGAAATGATAACTTCTACTTTGTAGGTGTCCTTTAGTGATCTTGTAAACAAGGTGGAAAATTTGACAACTTTGGAAACTTGACAACTTCTTGCAATCTTGCACTTCAATGCATCTTCAACCTAAATATGAAAATCAAACACTAAAGAGAGGGAAAAATGTTATTTTTTTAGTGGATAGGGGTTTTACTTTGTCAATCACCATTTTTCTAGTTAAACCTTGAAATGAAATCAAATGAAATGGAGGAATGATTAATGAAAAAATATGCAATGTTGCAACTCACCAAAACCTTGAGTAAGATGCTACAAACATGTATGAAATGGCTACAATGGATGTAGATCTTGACTCTTTCTTGAATGATATGGATCTCGATTTGAATTCTTTCTTGAATCATAAGACCCTACATCACAAATGTTAGGTCAAAAATAAACATGATGCATGATGACTTTTACATGATGCTTGATACTTGAATAATGCTTGAAAATGCTTGATAATCACTCTTGAAGGCTCTTGAATTGCTCTAATGCTCAAATTATTAGATCAGATTTGCTCATTAAAGTTGCTAAAATAAATTGTGTGAAATAACCTTGTATTTATACTTGTTTATTACAAATTTCTTGAAATTATAACACTACAAGCCAACATCGGATCTTAGAGAATTAAATCTTGCCAATAATTTAAGATTAATCTAGGTCTAAGCTAAGTGGGACTCATATTTTAGTTGGGGCATATGAATCCCATTAGGATAAGCTTGGGCCACATTTTTCAAGAAATGGTTAGTTTAATTTGAAATCTAGATTAAGGCCCCGAAACTTAGGTGGGACCCATACACCCAAGGTGGAATATGAGGCCTAAATCACTAAATCTAGGCCATACAATCCAAAATCATTAAGTTCTGATTCGTCACTTTATATATGTTAGGATTATCCTTGGAGAGATGCATTAATTAAGGCTTGTGGATAAAAAATATGGCCAATTAAAGCATAAAGAATCCCAATTAATCAATAAAACCCTTGATTAGTGTGAAAGTGTAGGAAAAAACTTTCCAACACCCTAAATAAAGAAAAATTGAGTCCATTTAGTTCACAAGGGCCTAAACAAGTGTGAACATGTAGAGCGATACATTTTCCTACACTACATTTTGCCCCACTTTAGTGAGAGGAGTAACTCTCTTCAAACTCACATTAAAGTAGATGCAACTTGCATCAAGAGGGGTCCCAATGTGCCAATGCTAGTAAGATAGGATGACAATGGACAAGAGGGTTGTGTAAGCCCCCAACATCAAGATCCTATGGAAAACCAACATAGGCAAAAAATAAGACACATGAAAATAATGTATGGAGCAATAACAAAGCACAAGCATGCACTAGAAAAGACATAAAGAAAGAAAATATAAAATAAAAGGGGTGGATCAAGCTTCAACCATTTGTCCCACACGTTATGGATCAGATCTAGGTTGTTTTTCTAAGAAAGTTTACAAGTGGAACACAATGTCCACCATGTAAACCAAACACATGGTCACAAGAGCCAGTGGAACCTTAGGCCATCCTCTAGATGAGTCCCAACAAGACACATACACATGCAGCTGGTATGCACTCACACATACAAGCAAGTGGATATGGGAAATTCATGCCTAATTTCAACTCCCATATGTACAACCATACCAAATATATACCTCTTGATAACTTTTATAATGTGCCACACAACAGTGAACTTTGAGCTTCATGAGGCAAGCAAAGCTTCATATGCTTAAAACTCATGAATAGACAATATGACTCCATAAGAAAGAAAATTGTGTTATGAAAGGTGGCCATAAATAAAAAATTGTTAATACAAAATAGTGTAAGGTACGTTCAAAAAAAAATTTCTTAGTTCATGTAAGGTCTTAACATAGGGAGCATCATGCCTAATATCTCCAAGAGAGGACCAATCAAAGAATAGAAGATTCACAACTTAGGGGATGTAGTGTGTCACATCAAGCCACTAAGAGGAATATAATATGCTAAGAGAGATCACGCTCATGAAGTATATCACACCAATGTCACCACAAAGTAAAATACGCATTGCACAAAGTAAGAAGACTACACAATGGATCATGAAATGCAAAAGAATAGTGTGAAAGTATGGCCACATTTTAAATAATTTTCTAAACACCATACTATGAGAAATTAATTTAAAGTAGAAAATGATAAAAGCTAACAATAAAGAGGACATGAGAGATTATTCGGAAATCCCTATGCCAAGAGATTATTTGGAAAGCCCTATGCCAAGTCATATGTTTCCAAATGAAGCTACACCATGAAAAGGGAAGGGAGGGGTTGCCCCAAAAATAAAATTCCAAACACATGAGGGATCCATGGATTTGGGGTCAGTATCTTCTTCCTACAATGTTCTTAAGAAAAATGAAGCTATCATCATTCCCCAAATACTCATGGAACAAGAAGAATGACACAAAGAGAGTGAAAACAAAGAAAAGGCTTTCGTGCCAGCATGGAAAAGACGTGAATGTCTTGAAACCTTGCTTCATACCCAAAAGGAAAATACAAGGCAAATGAAAAAGGTAAAGGAAAAGGCTTTTGAGTCAACATGGAAGAGACATGAATTTATTGACACCTTGCATCATCCCCAAAAGGAAAAACAAGACAAATTAAAAGATAAAGGAAAATGATTTTGGGTCAACATGGAAGAGACATGAATGTCTTGACGCCTTGCATCATCCCCAAAAGGAAAACAAAAGACAAATGAAAAATAAATAAAAGGCTTATGACATAGAGAAGAAGGCATATACAAATAGAGGAATGTCAAGAAGAGAGAGAGACACATCAAACATAACAACACAGGGGGATCAAATTACACACATGCAATCACACACAAAACATGAAAGGAAATAATGAAAAAGACTAGTAAGGCACATGCAAGTCAACCTATTAGAAAATCATCTGCATCCCAATAATTTTACTCATTTAAAGAAGGCAGACAACTAGCCAAAGGGACAATAGTAAGTGCCAAACTAGGTTCATTACCAAGTTTAACACTCTTCATAGGAGAACTATTGTTTAAGCTCATAGAAGAGGAAAACAATGTATTCAATTCATTATGCACCTCCTCATCAATTTGAGCAACCTCATCGTCATCATCTAAGTTAATCACAATAGGAGGTTGGATGATAATATCTAAAGAAGGATTTAACTCATGTTGCAATATAGGATCCTTTTGTTGCAATGAAGGGGGAGACTAACCGTGTATTACTTTATTCAAGTTTGGATTTTGATTTTCTTTGTTGTTTTCTTTGTTTAACCTTTGAGAAAGAACACAATGTCTACGCCTATTCTCTCTAGCATTTCAGTCTCTTTTAGTTTGATTTTAAAGCTGCATTTGTGTAGGAGCGGGTTTATCAAACATAGGTTTCTTTTCATCTCTAAGGGGAGGAATAGAAGGAACCAAAGGAGGTTGTTCAACCACTTTCTCTTTAGCTTTGTAAACTTGTTTTTATCTTAGGTGGCGTGAAGAGATTTATTTAGTTATCTCTTGGTCTTTTATAGTAGATAGGCAAAGGATCTATCTTAGGTTTGTCTTGATCATTTGAAATGTCTTTAGGTTCAATCATGGTTTCGTCAAGGATGGTAGGCTAAATCGTAGGTTTGGGCATATTTGTAAGGTATATTTTTTCTATGCATTTCACCTTAAACTTTTGATAGGATTTTAAAAAGAAGTCCTCACCGGATTTGATAGGTTCCATAGGCTTGGACCAAAATAATTCTATTGAAAGGTTCCCATGGGAAGACAAAGGATTCAAGCCATTATGGTTCACTATAAATATTTCATTTTCAAAGGGAAACTTTAAGAATTTATGCACAACCGATGGGATGACTTCCATGGAGCATAGCCATGGGTAACCAAGCTTCACATGGAATTGGTTTTACATTGAGATAATGGAGAATGAGACATCTAATTTTTTTGGTCCTATTTGTAAAGGAAGGGTGATTGATCTCATCGTAGGGAAAGCGAAACCATTATGCATCTTTATCCATGCTTTTGGTTTATCATATGTTTCTTGATAGAGTTCATGCACAAGTAAGAATTCATTAGTGATCAAATTCTCTCCACAAATGGGATCAATTAATATCCCATTAGTGGGATTGTCATTGATTCAATTGACTATGTAAAGAGTACCATCAAGTTCATTTCTAATAATATCTTTAGATGAGAAAGCAGTGTCAAGAGGATTTTAGCTCAGCCCTTACAATGTTGAGTTTCAACCAATGCAACCAAACCATCGATAGGATTTTGTCAAATAGTATCCATAGAGTTTTTTTTATTAGTATCTATATTTTCATCATCCATGTCAACATTGATCACATCATTCTTCTTAGTTTCACTAGCTTTGACAAATGAAATTTTATAATTTTGCATAGGGTTGGTAAAGATTTGTAGGTTTTGGTTAGGAGGGGCAATAGAATTATTTCCTTGATCATTGACACCTCCAATTGAAATTTGACAAAATCAATGAGGTCTTGCACAAGATGTTTAAGATGCTTACAATGTTCTGGATCATGTCCATTTTGTTTGTGGTAATGGAAATAAACATTAAATCTAAAGTTTGGAGGTAAAGGATTATTAGGATCAGGAGTTTTAATAGGAGGCAAGGTGATCATTTTATATTCTAAAAGTTGTGACATTGTGTTATGAAGGGTATCAAGTAAGGGAGTGAATTGTCTAGCCAGATGCCCAAATGTGTAAGAAGTTGTCTTCCTTATAGCAGATGCTTGGGTATCAACATCTTGATTTTTTTGTTGAGGGGGATTAAGTTGAAGGAATCCTTTATTATGTTTACTAAAATGCTGATAATTGTTTTAGTTTATGGATTCAAATTTTTCAGGTTGGCTAGATGTGGATTTTGAGTCACGACTACTAACCAAGTTTAGATAATCATGAAGGGTAGTGCACAATCGTATGAAGGAAGGAAACTTCATAATGGTAAGCTTATCTCGTATCTTAGTTTAAAAATTCTCAATGAACATCCATTGAAGGTGAGGACTCATAATCTTTACATCAATTTGGGAATAAAGCGATTGGTAGCATGAAATGAAGTCAATAACTTTTTCATCATATTTTTTCTTACATCTCATCAAATAAGCTAAGGTCACCTTAGAAGTCATGTGCACTTGGAAATGGTTTAGAAATGCCTTGAAAATTTCATTGAATGAATGAATTAAGTTGTTCAGTAATGAGGAAACCCATTCTAAGGGGGTATCCTTCAAGGATATAGGGAAAAGCTTAGCCAAGAGCTTATCCTCAAGGAAAACATCACTACATAAGGTGGTGTAATTAGAAACATGGTTAGAAGGATCTCCTTTTCCCCCATATTTCTTAAATCTAGGAATCTCTAGACCTTGTGGTATCATTGTTCTCAATATCTCCAAGGATAAGGGATTTATTTTGATATAGTATGTAGGTTGGCCATTTTGATTTTGGTTTATGGTGGAAACTTACTTTTGAAGGGATGAAATGGTTTGCAAAAGTTGATTTATGTAGGTGTCATTGGTTGTATTTTGAGATGGAGGTGAATATGGTGGATGTGTATATGTGTTAGAGGGACTAGTGAATGAAATGCTTATGGGAGGTAAAGTGGTAAGAGATATGAATTGCAATTCCACAAAGATACTAGGAATGTCAGTGGAAATACCCAAGGAAGGAATGACATTACTAGTAGGTTACATTGTTGTTGTAGCTTGAGGATTGGTATAGGTAGGAATAGAGGCAATTGTTGTGTGAGGAGGAATGTGAATTCCTCCTTGGCTTGGGACATTGTTTGAAGGTAAATCACAACTAGTGGTTGAGGTAAGATTTTTTCAAAAGATCTAAACTATGTTACGCACAAGGTCAACTGTGTCTTCACTTTCAATCATGTGATGTATGTTATCTATGGTAGGGATAGTGGTGGTTGAAATTTTTTCAATACTTATTTGATTTTTTCAGTTTGCTAAGTCTTCATGGATTTTGATTATGTTTTCTTGTGGAATAATAGCAAGCATTGTCTCAGTGATTGTCACACAACTTGAAGGTAGAGAGTTGTTAAGGGTATGGTCCATACCTAGCGAACTACTGTCAACACTAGTAGTGAAAGAGATAAATAACCCAAGATCCATGATGATTGTGCTATTGTGGGATGACATGAGTGTCAAAATTCATCTCACTATAGTATTAGCAATAGGACAGGGTATGTGCAGGATCATGATGGGCCAAAAAGTGGCAATATGATGGGTATGTGGGTGATGACTTGTTTTTTACCCAAAATTGATGAAACGAAAAGGGTTTTTAAAGTTGATTCTCAGATTTCTACCAATATAAATTATGCTTTATGTTGAATTTAATAAATAATTATTAATCATTTTCTATTGAATTATGAGTAAAGTCATAATTGATAGGCCGATTGAAAAACATCTATAGCTTTCAAATGGTATCACATTTTTTGAATCCAAAACATGCGTCACATTCTATGCTTCACATACTATAATATTAAAAAAGAAAAAAATTGAATTTCATGAAGTTTTGACCAAGTTAAGGTGGTCATACATACGAGTCTTTTTATTTTTCAAAAGTTGTAATAATTTTTTTATAATTAATTATTTACCTAAAAAAAAATTACAAAAAAATATGCATCACATCATGACATGAGTCCTCTACTTATATCTAAATATTATAAAAAAATAATATCATTTTAATCTGGTTATGGTGGTTATACAGACACCTAGTTCTTATTTTTCCCTGAAATTTAAGTACTACTATATTAAAATTTCAAAATTTCACCAAATAGATTTTATTTTTTTGTAAATAAACCTACTAGTTTAGAAATTACATTCAATTTGTTAAAAAATCTATTCTTACATATTTTTGAAATAATATACATAACTTATTCAAATTTTTATGTCAAGTTGTCTAACTCTGAATTTTCTAAATTTTTTGCGACTTAAGGGCCTATTTTTTCCATGATGATCCTGCACTACCCGACACCAAGTTGTAAAGCTCATACAAGGGACACGAAAGGAAATACAAAATGCAATGAACACAAGATAAATGTTATGCTCTAATTCACATTAAAGTTAAATTAAGCTAGGTGTAATGAATGAATGAAACAAAAATTCTACAAAATGAAACAGATAACTAACAATAGCAAACAGAAACATAGAAACAAAGAATTTGGTGCTAGAAAATGTAGTTTACAATCTGAAAAAGGACTAAATTTCCCAGAGGAGCGTATGAATCCTAGTTAGGGATTTTTAAGGATTCAAATGCTAATGAAAAATCAACATAGAATACCTAGAAATTAGGGAAAACCACTTGTATTGGGACTAAATTACCTAGAGGGGCATATGAGTCCCAGATTAGGGTTTTTACACAATTTTTTTTAAAATTTGAGTCAAAGTTATGTTTTATATTTTGTATGATGTTTATCCTAACTGTAATTATAGTTTTCAAATGAAATTCAATGATGCAAGATGCAATAATGCAACCTATATGCACTTTCACTAATGCAAGATTTTGAAACCCTAGATGCAAATTAACTAATGCAAAGTTAATGTAAGCTATAACTAGGACTATAATGCACTCCAAATCAGAAAATAAAATGTTCTAAATGGTAGGCGCACCAAAATGAAAACAAAAAATAAGAGTGCTCGACCTTTTGGGAGATGAAGCATAAGGGATATGGGCCTATTTCGCTTAGTTTCACTCAAGGAAACCCAAGAGATCTCAATCCAAGGATGGAGTGAGGGAAAGAGATCTGCTAAAGGTTGTCCTAGGGTATGTTTAGAGACTAAAAGGGGGTTAACCACTAGGATAGGGCTTGGAAAGACTAGTAACATGCAACATCTAATGACAAAACCTAACGCTATGCAAAAATCAAATGAATGGCCTAGAAATAAATGAAAATTAGAACATTAAACTGAGAAGACACAAAGGTACACCTAGAAACCTGTAGAATCTCTAAACAAGGTCTAAAATGTTAAAAATGTTGAATTTAATGCACACTAGGACTCGTATTCCAAGATGGGTGATTTAGTCCTAGATTAGGGTTTTTGGGCAGGAATAGGAATCTAGCAATGACAAGTCGTGAACTCTTGAAATCTTGAAAAATCACTATACAGGGACTCATATGCTAGAAGTGGAATATTAGTCTTGCTCAGCTTTTTTTGAATGTCAAGATTTGAATCTTCTTTTCTATCTCTACTCTTCCTCCTCAACCTAAATTCCCAATTTGAAATCATAAATTTTACTCTATAGGTGTCTTTTAATGATATTGTAAACAAGGTGGCAACTTTGACAACTCTGTAAACTTGACAACTTCTTCCAATCTTTCTCTTCAATGTATCTTCAACCTAAAACTACAAATCACACACTAAAGAGAGGGAAAAATGTTTTTTTGTTAGTGGATAGGGTTTTCCTTGGTCAAACCCCATTTTGGTAATCAAACCTTAGAATGAAATCAAATTAAATGGAGGAATTATGATTGAAAAAATATGTAATTTTACAACTCACCAAACCCTTGAATAAAATGTTGCAAACATGTATGAAATGGTTGTACAATGGATGTAGCTCTTGACTCTTGCTTGAATGATATGAATCTCGATTTGAATGCTTTCTTAAATAATAAAACCCTACATCACAAATGTTAGCTCAAAAAAAGCATGATGCATGATGACTTTGGCATGATGCTTGATACCTAAATAATGGTATAAAGTGCATGATAATCACTCTTGAAGGATCTTGAATTTCTATAATTCTCAAATTCTTAGATCACATGTGCTCATTAAAGTTTCTATGAGAAAATATATGAAATAACCTTGTATTTATACTTGTTCATGCAAAATTTCCTAAAATTACAACACTACAAGTCGACATCAGACATAGGAGAATAAAATACAACCAAGAATTTGAATTCAATTTTGGTCTTTACTAAGCAAAGCGAGACTCATACACCAGTTTGGGTTTATGAGTCCCATTAGATTAAAAGCTTGGGACACATTTTTCAAGAAATTCTTAGTTTAATATGAAATATAAATTAAGGCCTTGAAAATTAGGTGAGACCCATATGCCCAAGGTGGTGTATGAGTCCTAGATCACTAAATTTGGTCCATACAATCCAAAATCATTAAATTATTATTGGTCACTTGATACATGTAAGGATTATCCTCAGAGAGATGCATTAATTAAGCCTTGTGGATGCAAAATAAGGCCAATTAAAGCATAAATAAGCCCAATTGATTAATACAACCCTAGATTAGTGTGAAAGTGTAAGAAAAAACTTTACAACAACTTAAATAAGGAAAAATTTAGTCCATTTAGTTCACAAGGGCCCAAACAAGTGTGAAAATGTAGAGGGATACATTTTCCTAAACTACAATTGATATAATTTAATATACGTATGAACTATCATGAATCCCAAAATGTATTAGAACATGAAGAAGAGTCCATGAAGACAAAATGAAAATAAAAAATTGGGCTAAAATCGAAGGGAAGGCCCAAATTCCCCCAACACTTTACATTGTCCATAATTACCAAAAATCAAGATACAACATAGAGGAGAATAATGCAACAAATAGAGAAAGCTTATGGCACAATTTCATTCCTATATCCAAGCACCTACAAGGGTGAAAAGTGTACTCCAAGAACACATAAAAACAAGAATGGGGGAAATATAACAAACACAAATCTAATCTATAGATAAAGAAGAGGTGTTGTCCTAGCCATCATCAACAGAGTGGTCATTGTTCTCCCAATCTAGATCATTATAAGGAGAGGGAACACAATCCTCCAAGGATGGGAAAGCAAGGGGAGGACCGTCTGACTCTCCTATAATAAGAGCTAAACAAGAGGACCCCTCGAGGTCTTTTTTACTCAACTCCTATGAGAAACGACATTTATCTTGCAAAGATTATTGACAAAATGAGGACATTGATATCAACTTCAAGTTAAAAATGCACTTGACAGGAGTGCCATGTGTTAACTCAGTGGGAGATGGAGGTACCCAAGATCCACCATCAACATCACCAAAAGAGACAGTGACAAAATTGGGAGATGTCGGGGTTGCCTTCATCACAAGGATGGTGTAAGCCAAGGGTATGTGCAGGATCATGATGGGCCAAAAAGTGGTGATATGTAAGTGATATGATGGGCCATGTGGCTGACAACTTTTTTTTTACCCAAAATTGATGAAACGAAAAGGGTTTTTAGAGGTGATTCTCATATTTCCACCAATATAAATAATGTTTTACTTTGAATTTAATAAATTATTATTATTTACTTTCAATTTGAATTATGGCTAAAGTCCTGATTGATAGGATGATTGAAAAAAATCTATAGCTTTCAAATGGTATCAATTTTTTTGAATCTAAAACATGCGTCACATTCTATGCTTTACATACTATAGGATTAAAAAATAAATAAAAAAAATTCATGAATATTTGACTAGGTTAAGGTGATTAGACATATGAGTTTTTATATTTTTTAAAATTTGTAATAAAAAAATCATAATTAAATATTTACTTGGAAAAAAATTACAAAAAAATATGTATCACATCGAGACATGAGTTCTCTACTTATATATAAAATATTATAAAAAAATATTATCATTTTATTGTGGTTAGGGTGGTCAGACAAACACCTACTTCTTATTTTTCCCCTGAAATTTAAGTACTACTCCATTGAAATTTCAAATTTTCAGCAAAAAGATTTTTTTATTTTTTTAAATAAACCTATTAGTTTAGAAACCAAATTAAATTTGCTAAATTTTCAATTCTTACATATTTTTGAAATAATATAGATAACTTATTCAAATTTTTATGTCAAGTTGCCTAGCTCTGATTTTCTGAATTTTCATTGCCACTTTAGGGCCTGTTTTTTCCATGATGATCCTGCACATACCTGTTAGGGTTAGTAGGCAGATCTATAACAAGTTAAAGGAAGATATGAACAATAAAATAGAGTAATAAAACACACATAGAAGAAAACACAGAGAATTTAATGTGGTTCACCCAATCTGGGCTACATCCACAAAACTGTAGCCATCCAATGATTTTATTATCCGGTGCAAAACCTATTACAATATTATGAATAATGCCATACTACAAATCTCCACCCTAGATACTTATAACAAGATTTTAGAAGCTTCTAGAAATTAGGGTTTACAAAGTCGGCTTTTTATTTTTCGATGATGAAGCGAAAAAAGGTGAAAAAAAAAAATTAATCCAGCAAGGATACATGAAGAGTGTACAGTACTAAAAAGTGTATAGTATAGCATGATCAGTCACCACATACCAACAATACCCCCAAAGTAGAATGCTCTCTCGAAAAAGGTAATCCCTTCTTTTGAGCTCCATTGGAAGTGAGGTCATCCTCCAACTTACACTTAATCAAAGGATTTAGAATACCCACAGATGAAGTAGAAGGTGAGGAGGAAGAGGAGAAGGTTGTACTGGACACTACAATGGTGTTTGGCATGTCTATGGGCTGATTAAATTAAGAGATATCTAGAAGGGACATCAGAAGGGGAGGCTCTGCCAATGGAGTGATGAACACTTGTAACCTTTTGGGGTGAGGATCATTAGCATTCATAGGGGGATTCACAAGAAAGATCAAGGTGATAAGAACCAAAGCAGAAGAAGGAGAAGAGGGTGGTACAATAGGAGACACTGAAACAGGAGTTGTTGGCTCCTCTTCTACCTTTCATGAAGTAGCTTACTTAGTATCCAAAGCCTTCCTCGTGTGCTTATGCTCACATACAAGCCAATTTATTTGGCTATGGGACCTAGAACTTATTGCTTGAGAAGGAGTAAGAGATTATTGTTCTTCCATAGGTGTATCCTACACAACCATGGCCAGTGGAAGAACAACCCCCTAGATGGGATAAGGAGCAGGAAGCATAGGAGAAAATACTGCAACAAGTAGAGAAGATAACTCAAGTGTCTCGATGGTAGGTCTCCTCCCATTCACCACCAAGGGGTAGGAGCAATGGGAGGTTGTGGAGTTCGAGATGTAGAGGAAACTCCATGAAAGCCCTTCCCCTTAACATAGACAACAAGTCTTGGAATCATAGGTAAGACAGGAATCTTGAATACTTGATGCTTGGACTTCCACAAAGCGGACACCATTGGAATCCCCATAGGAGGCATACAAGAAGAGGGAAAAGGTACCACAACCAAGTGGGAGGAGAAAAATAGATGAAATAATAGAAGAGGAAGGTTTATGGGCATGAGAAGAATTCCCCTTCACCTTTTTACACAAGGAGGAGGAAGCCTTCTACTACGTGATCATAGAGGTCTGAACGAAAATAGTGTAAGGGGAGATGGGGTACATCACCTTTTCCGCTATACCCCCATTTGTGTGTTTAATGTAGGTGTAATGTGCAATAGTTATGTTCTTGGAGGAAGCAAACCAACTGGGGTAGGACTTAAGTGATCTAACGAGTAGCCCCCATGCAATACTGGAGGTTTATATCGAGTTTTGTATACAATTTTCACAAATCCCTCATAAAAAATTCAAACAGTTATAAACTATTGAAGTGACTACGTTCATGGAAACTAGCCATGAGATTCCTAGCTTTGATCAAAACAAGCTTGACTCTAGGATGATCTCAAAAGGAGCATTTACAGTCCTAGGTCCTACTAGGACTAAGAGGGTGATGGAACCAATTGGAGGAATTGAGAGTCTATCTTGTGTATGTATTTTGTTTTTCAACTTTTCATATTTCTCCCTATGTAGAAAATTTAGTAGAAGAGTCTCCTCTATTATCATGTTCACATGAGTCATAGGGTCAACTAGAACACTAGTCATGATGTTCCTATTGATGTGAGTGAGAATGTATAGAGGAGAAGGATGCTTGTTCATGTTCATAGGAAATTCATGTGATGTGAAAGTTATAGCTAATGGTTCAGTCGTAGGCATCACATGAGGAATAGCATAAATGAAACCATGTTTACATATTTTGAGAGCTTAGAGGAAGCAAAACTAGGAGGTTTGATGATTAGGTTAACAAAGTGAGACAGAAAAGAATCCATGTAGATCTTTTACTCATTATTTTCCTTTTCAATATAATTATTCACATTCTACTTTTTACCATCAAGGTGGATAGTAGCATCATCGATGTGATCTTGTATTTCAAGGCATAGGCACGTGAATCTCTCGGTGTTGTGTCCAAAAATTTGATGGTACTAGAAAAATGTTTTCTCTTCATACTAGTTGGGGTAAGGTTTTGTAAGGGGTCAAGGACCTGGCAAGGTTATCACTTTGTCTTTCAATAGCTTCTTCAGAATAGAAGTGTAAATGATTTTGATAACTTTGTGAATTTTCTATTGCATTTGAGGCGTTTGTCACTAGACACATCAACTACATTTGCAATAGATTTAACTTTACCGAAGATTGACATAATGGACCTCCCCTTAGGATGGAAACATGAAGAATATCCCCAAAACTAGAGAATTATCTATTGGTATTCCCAAAATGTGGCGAAAAGATGTGTGAAAGAAGGGCATTTCATCAAATAAAACATCTCTTGCCAAGAACTCATTAGGTTGTCGATGAAAACCTTCTACACAAATGAGTTGGGAAAGGGATAAGATATCTATGAAAATAATTCTTGATATTGAGCAATGAAATTGGTTATCTTCTCATGAGCACTCTCCCTACTTACACTAGATGAGGTCTAAAAAGGTCATCTTTGGCCTGATGTTTTCCTAGAATTGTCAGATAAACTGATTCACAAGATGATTACCCAAAAATATAGAATTTTTAGGAAAGGAATAGTACCATTGTAGGGCTATATCCTTGAGAGATCTTGGGAACAATTTAGCCATTAAGGAATCATGGTGGAAGAAATCTATACACATGGCATTGAATGTAGACACATGTGTTTATAGATCTCCCTTACTACCATACTTCTCAAACTTTGGAATTTACATCCCCTAGGCAAGAGGATTGTTTAGAATTTTGATTGATAAAGGAATATGATGAAAGAAAGGCTAGAAAATTTGTTGGGAGGTGGCCTGTGATAGGTTCGCCAGATGATTCTAGGTCCAACTCATATTCTGCAATAGAGCATTCAAAATGGAGTCAAACAATGAAATAAAACTAGTAGAACCGCTGCTAGAATGACCACCAGATCCACCACCCCCACTTCACCAAGATTTAAATCACCAGAGTGAGCATGGCCCCCGCAATTACCACCGCTAGAGTTAGAAGGAATAGCATTGAAACATAGGGGGATTTTTTTTACTTTGACGGTTAGAGACACCTCAGGCATGAGGGTAGAGTTGATGGAAGGGCCTGATTCATCCATGTACATCGATGCTACGGGTATTAAAATAGTTACCTTTCTTCTAGAGCTTTCTAGCCCAAAACCTTAGGTAACACTCAATCCAAGGTTGTATGAAGGGACATATGTTTCCACTATGTTGGTGATGCCTCAGAGAAGCTCCAGGCCCACCCGATCTGTGTCCAACATATATATCATTTCATTGACAACCTCAATATCCCTAGTTGTGTTTCATTCTTTTCCCAAATGATTCATGAGAACCAATGGCCTCCTATCTAGAGAAATGATATGCTCTGTAAAAATAGCAAGGGCATTGTCATCATTTACAAGTGGGGTTGTAGGAGAAACAAGAGGGGTAGGAGTACGAGTGGCTTTCCCAAAGAAACTCACCTTTGCTCTTGAAACCATCTCCTGAGAAGAAAAACCAACAGTGAGACTAGTAGTGACATTCAGGATATCCATTTCTATATGTCGTACGTACACTCTTTCTAATGATGTACCTAGAGGTTATAGATTGGGTCATAAAGCTCATAAAATTTCACAATGCACAAGTTTTCAACTTACATGAGGCACGACAAGAAGAATCTTGACACAAAGAAACAAAAACTTCACCAAAATATAGACAATGGGGACCAACTGTTGAAGGACTCTAGGTCACAAGAAAGTCTAGAATAATAGGATGCATTGATATACCTCAAGCTAGATAAAAAAAATAGGAAGGTTTAAGGTTTTAAGGGCTGAGAAGGAAGGACAACTAGTCCATCACTTTCCTTCTACTAACCCAAATATTTCAGGAGGGTTAGGAGTGCCTATTTTCTATGTTCAGACTATAAATCAGATAGCTTGCTACCAAAGGACTACATTGTAGGTACTAGTAAACCACCAAAAAAATATGTGGTCAAAAGAGGGAAAGAGAATTCCCCCAATTAGGCCCCTAGGGTTTCTCACCTAGGAGCTCTTGATTAGGAAATAACTCTCTTTCTGCTTAATGATATGCTTTTTGGTGATTGCATTCAAAGGGTATGGGATAAGTAGGGTTGTGATGTGTGTGAGGAGTGTGGCTAAATTATAAAATGAAATGAAACTAAACTAACTATAGAATGTAAAAAAAGTCAAATGTAAACTATATGCAAGATAAACTAAATGACCTAAATGTATGCAATCTGAAAGGAAACTGGAAGATGCACATATTGTGCACCTAAGAATTGAAACTTGTAGAAGAGGAGTCTTGAAATGTTCTAGAATCTACTAGAAATCTGAATAGGGACACTTACGTCAAAATGGGTGACCTAGTCCTTCTTTCGGAAAAATCTATCGTAGTGGATTTCTCCTAAAAGGGTATCTAGAGATATCAAAACCCTTTTTTAGGCCTAGTACAGGGACAAGGTCATCAATGATGGTGACCTAGTCATCCTAGTACTTTTGGTAGTCTCAAGGTCTAAATCTATGGGCCACCACTTATACTTCCCTTTCTGTTAGATACCTGTGTCAAAATCTTCAGAAAACGGCTCACAAGTTGTCCTTTTGCTCCTCCTAGGATTTGATGACTTGAGTTGACTTGAATGGAATGATGATACCCTTTTCAACACTTTATTCCTTCCCAAATCTACATACAACCTACAAAACACACATGCAAAGACAAGGAAAATGTTAGGGTTAGAGAATAGGTTCTCTCCTTAGTCAAACCCCATTGATGGTAATCAAACCCAAAATGAGATGAAATGAAAGGAAGAGATGATTGAATAGTAAAGCAAATATAAACACTCACCAAATCCTTTGTTGTTGAATTCTAAAACATGCAAGAACTAGCTCCAATGGAGGTTGGTTGAAGTGCCTTGTGCTTGAATGCTTGCTTGAGAAGCTTGCATGCAAGAGTACTTGTGAAGATGGAAAATGATCTTAGGGGGGGATGAAATGAAGTTGAAAACCCTTATTTATACAAGATATGCCCTAATTTCCTAAAAATGACACATGATAGGTTGACCTTAGGGTTTTGGGGGGAAATTCTTGTTAGGTTTTTGTTTTAATTTTGAATTTTATTCAAAAAGGGACTAGGTCACTCAAGGGGGCGACCTAATCCACTTGGACAAATTCAAGTGGTGATCGAGAATTAAATGGTGTTAAATGATGATTATTAGGCTTGCCTCCAAAAACACAATTAAGTTGGGCCTAAAAGTACATTAAGGGATCAATTTATCATTAAAAAGGGTTAATTTATTGATAACAAGCCTAGGAAAGTGTCAAAATACATTGCAACACTTTACAACACTTTGGCACAAGGCTTGAAAAGGGGTAAAAAGGGGTTATGTAGGTGACTTGTGTTGAAAGGGTCTTAGAAAAGTGGGAAGATGTATTACAACACTTCACAATACCTTTGTAACACATTGCTACGTTATTGTTGATTTGTAAGCGTTCAAGGGCATATGAAGGCAAAAGAAAGCCAAAATCCAAGGGAAAAGGCCCAAATGAGTGAAAAAGTGTCAAAGACTACACTTTTTGGTGACACAACTAGATTCCAACGCGACATGTTAGGATCTCAAGGATGCATTGGCCTCCATATAGATAGAGAGTGTAAAGTACATTGCAAAAGACCAAAAAACTTACTAACTACTCGATTAATATAGTTTTATGCTACGATAAGGAGAGAAAATGTACAAAAAATGACAATAAGAAGAACACTTTAACAATACTAAGCTATAATTTGACAAGAAAAAGGTGGTAAACCCACAATTTGAGGTCTTGACGAACAACTTGCACACACAAGAACAAGAAAATGTCGGGGCTATGTTTACAGGACTACCTTAGTCAGTCCCCCACTTTGGTGTTTCCACCTCCATAGACAACCAGATAGCAATGATTGTAGAAAGATGATAAAGAAGCTATAGAAAGGGAAATACCAAGCAATGCTCAAACAACAATATGCTACTATGCAAGTGGATGATTCAAAAGTAAATAAAAATGGATGGATATCACTTTCTCAACCACGTGCGCTCAAGGCAAATGGATGAAGATGTGAGCTCGCAAGCTCTCTAAAACCAACGTTGCCACAACAACAAAGAGGGGGAGAAAACAAAGAAACAACTTGCAACTACAATGGTGGTCGTTAAGTGTGAATGAGGTGAAAGTGAGTGTGCTTGATCAAGAAGCTATCAAGAGGTGTGTCCAAGGTTGAAGAAGTGTGAATAAGCTAGAAGAAGTCCATTGATTGAAAGAATAGCTAATTTGAATGAATGAACGAGGAAAAAACTTGTTTGAAGTTGGTCCAAAGAACATTGAACATTACACTTCGCTTCTAATGTAGGAGTGTAATGCCTCTATAGTTTCCAGAGGTAGAAATCCTATTAGGACGAAAGCACACCATGTAGATGTGCACATGTCGCACTAGCATCCTTGACAAAAATTCCTGCTCTAACATACAGATGAGCTACCAAGTGGATGAAACATGAAAGCGGATGTGGAAAATACATCATCAAGATCACATTTTCTGAGGTAAAGCATGTATAATGGGGAATTTGCAAGGGGTGCAAATCCATGCCATTGTAAAAAGAAAGTCATTAATATTATTGTTTGAAAAGACATGCAAGCCATAGAAAGAGTAGGCTACATGTTAAACTTTTATTTTCTTTTAAATGCACATGAAAATTAATATCGGAAAAGCTCGATCTGTTAGAAGCTTTAATTTTCTTCTTATAATCTTTCTATCCCTTATAAAATTATGTTTTAAAGAGTTTAAAGCTTAATGCTCTAACAACCCACATGAATGTATTATTATTTGTTAAAAGATATCAAATATTAATGGATATAAGAAAATAAAATAAGAGATTCAAGGAACTGAACAACTTCACCGTAGATAAGAGGATAGTAGGAAATCTATTAAATAAAGTTTTTCAACAAATTGTTCGTCAGTTGGAAGCCAGCAAGCAGTAGTTGAGTCTTGTTCGATCTATTTTTTCTCAAAAGAGAAAGAAAAACGTTCCATTTTACTAATTGATGCTTGCTGTTATAGAAAACGAGACAAAATTTATTTACATTAAAAAATGTAAATTTAACGTCAAAGTATGTTTCTCTCCATACTATCCTCGAGTAACATTTTCCAAAATCGGATATATTCCAGGCTGGAATTCAGAGGATGATTGTTACTTGCGCGACTTAGAATATTTAACAACGACTATAAACTTTGCTTTTGTTTAGTCAGTCAAATTTTGAGGGCGTCCTACTCAGAAACGGAGGAAAAGTTTTGTTATTAAACGATATTATGCGTGAAAGTGGAAAGACGGTGAAATCGCAATTTGCCACCTAAGGAAAGGAAAGATGGAGGAAGTATCCTCACCTTTATGACTGGTTTAGAACCGATCTGCTGGCGTCTGTTCAAACCCTAACATGTAGAAGCCCGCAAATAACTTTACTCAATATCACTTCCTTATGCTTTTCAATCGCTCAATCTAATTTGAATTTTATTTTTAGGTTGACTTGTAACTAACTAATATTTTAACTTTTATGATACTTGTCTATTAGAAAGTGCCACCTTCATTACAAGGTTGTACTCATTTTTCTTATCTACTTACCATTCAGATTATTTTCACTTCCTCATATATACATGGAGTATCAACTTACATCACCCTACTCATAAGAGCATAGTTAACAAACTTGTTTTAATGGATAGATTTCCTAAATTCTTATTATTTTTCTTATTTTTTCATTATCACTTACATTTGATAGTTCAACTTGAGTTCCTTTTCTTATAGATGATGTCAAACTTCATTTGACTCACTAGCATAAATAGGTTATCTTTCCGCCTATCCCAAAATAATAAATTTCATGCAATGTATTACCCTTTATAATTTAGAAAACCTTGGTTGATTACCAATTTATGTAACTTACATAAAATTAAATTATATGGTTGTGGTTATAGTTTAATAATGAAATGTTGAATTTAATGGGTTCTTGTATTTCATGTGCATGCCTTGGTCTCTATGTGTCTAAGTTTGCATATACCTCGTATAAATTAGATATTGGTCAATCAAATAGCATAATTTTATGTTCTTAGTCACTTTAAGGTTTGTACCTATTTTCATTGTCAAAATATTTAGTTTGTATCTTGGTATGTCACTTCATTCTTGTAGTTCTAGATCTAAGTCACTTTTTCAACTATAGTGGTCAATTTATTTTCATATTATCATTATATTAATCACTAAAACCCTTAATCATCACCCTTTGATTTATCCTTAATCCTCTAGATTATCTCTACTCCCACTATGTTGCAATTACCCACTACTAGTGCATGTATTCCCGCCAGAGGTTATTTTTTCTTGGTGATCATTTTTTATATGATATATATACTATTCTTTACTTATTTCATCACTACAATCATGATATATAATATCCAATGGCATGCTTGACCTTTATTACCTCCATTGGTTATTGATTCAACTCATTCATAGGTGATGTATATCTCACATTTGCCACATCTAAATTGTGCAGCTTGTTCATATTCAAAAAATGAAATCTAGGTGGGGGTTAAGTAGAAAAATAGCTTAGTTCCATGTATCATGTTCTCACATGTAATATATAAGATGATAATATCTCATTTATTGGTGCTTAGTACTTTGAGTGGGTGCAAACTATTCTTACAAATTTGGAAATGAATTATGGTCCACCATATGTCACATTTGATAGGGACAAGCTTTATCTTCTCGCAATTATATATGTACTTGTATTCTATGAAAATCATGACATTCCATGAGGTGTCCACTTACTGTGGGTGGCCCCTCCTCTTCATATGTGGTGCTTATGTCTCTAGGTGATGAATCTTGATCAATATCCTATACTTTAATGAGTGGTTAATGCCTAGTAGATCCAATTTGATAGTGGATGAATTAGTTGTAATACACAATATTTCATCCACACATATTTAATGGATTTTTTTGAAAACTATATTATGTATACATTGATGGTTCAAATTCATCTACCATCAAAGTGCTTAGCATCATGCCCAAGGTCATTTTAATTTTTTTCTCACCATTATTTAAGATTTTGTTTTGAGGAAGATGATGAATATTGTTGATGATAGGCCCCTAAATGATTAATGAGTTAACAAGGATTATTTTTAGGACCAACGTACCATGCATAAATCACCAAAGATAGAAATCAATGCAAGTTATGAAATGGCCAATAAACTAATATTTTAGATTGAAATATTGGCTCCTTGTAATATTTTCAATGAGAAATATCACTTGTCACTTGTACACAAAAAAGGAAGGAAGAATACCAAAATAAAACCTACTCTATTGTTAGGATAGTGTGATTTTTAAAGGAAATCCACTTTTTTTTTGAGGAATGGGTTCTTGGACATTCATTTTGATGAGGGATATAATTATTTTATTATTATTTGACTAGTTTTTATGGAACATTATTTATAATGGAATTCATGAATATGGAGGCATTAGAAGTGATAGTTATGAGCTATTTTTAGAATTATTCTTGACTATGGTGTGATAATTGAGTAGTTGAGTATCTTACATCTTTTTTGTGAGTTCTATATGAGATGGGTGGTGAATTTGAATGCCAACTTGGGATATGGGATATTATAAAGTTACAAGTCAAATATTTTATCTCTTATTAGTATGGAGGTTATTCTTTTTATTCATAACTCTGTAAGTGTTACTTACAATATTCTCAAGATATCCTCTTCATCTTGGACATTAGATTTTTTTATATTTTACCATGGTTTTATGGTAAACTATTTTGGGAAACCATTTTTTATTTTCATCTCCTATTTGTCCATAAATTGGAGGCATGAGATAGTAGTTTCAGTATTTTATTTTATAGGTACATAGATACTACCGAAATATTATCAAATTGATTAGAGTTTGATTGTTGCATATATATTATATTATTCAATATTAATACATTATTGAGCCTTTCATAGTAGATATTTAAAATAAAACTTCATGTACATCTAGTGTTATCTGTTACAAATTTATGCTTTGCTGAAATTTTTATTGTTAATTTTAAACATTAATATAATTTTTGTGGGTAATACATTATTCAATAAATAAAAATCTTTTTGGTATAATTATAGTACAATAAGTATTATAATATTTCTTCATCAATTTAAGATATATAAAGGTCATAAGCAAAGAGAAGGGAGCATTCCATGAAACCAAGGTTCATACATGTGATTCAATAAAATGGATCAAAACTACCTAAATGTATATGGAAAGAAGGAAGAAAGGAGAAAAATTTCAAAATAAAAATAGAGATGAAAAAAATCTTTCACTAAAGTGAACATAATCAATAATAATATAAGAGGTAAAAGGGAATCACATTTTTGTGTTTCCTATCATGATATTCTAGGAGAAAAAGATACATTTTTTGTAAGGATAAAAACTTTAAAATGATATGAATTTACCTATAAATATCTATTACCCTTGAATCGAACATCCATCATTGTAGGGGAATTAAATTATTTGGGATGATTGTTCATGAAAAATATACTCTAGATATATGAGATGACTTATGGGTGCTAAAAGCCATATTTTTGAAGACTATGTAGAAATGAATAATCATAGATGAGTTATGTTGGAGGATAGTCATGCATCCTATGGGTTGGATTAAAACTTAGCAAAATATTGAAGAACAAACTAAATTCTATTAGGAGAACTTCTTTGGGGGTTTATCTACCATATTTTTTAGTGAATCTTCAAATTAGATCTTTACTAGAGGTTCATCATGGTGAAACTTTCAAGGAGATTGATGTTTTAAAATTATTCAATGAGACTATAAGTGTATTTTAATATTTCATTATTGAATAATACATGTTATATTTGTACACATTTGAAAGCTAGGTTTTTCCTTGTTGAGGATTTTACTATCATGGTATATCTTAAATTTAGTCTTATGTAACAATTTTAATCTTTGCATTATGGATATTCTATAATCTTTTATTCATGCATTCCTCTCATAGAGTTATTTGGGAAATGGTTTGATCAACCAAGTAATTTTCTAACTAGAATACAAGCATGAAAATGAGGCCACAAAGAGATTTCTCAAATTTTATATTAAAACAAATTGCTAAGAACCTAATAGGGGAGTCATGAGGCTTAGTAGAGGTATAAAAATTGATCCTTATTTTAATTATTTGTGTCAAATAGAAAAAAAAAAGATGGAAGGTAGTGGAGATATAAAAGATAAGCCTTGGTTTAATTTCTTGGTAAAAGAGAAAAAGAAGGATGAAAGGCTATAAGAGGGAAGTTCAAAGATAAATGTAATAAGATTTATTATATTTTTTCTCACTTAGATGGCATCTCCCATTTGTGCAAAACAATATACCTAGTCAAATCATCTAAAGTCTTAATCTATTGGGAATTAGAGGTGCACCTAAACCACCAAAAATGAAGAGGGGAAAGATGCACTCTTACACTTCTAGGGTTTTACATCTAAGAGGTGTGTCACAAAAAATTGTATACCTTTGAAGAAAAGGACAATTTTGTGCCCATTTTGGTCCTACTTTAGGTTCCATTTCATCAATTTTCACCCTAAAAAAACATTTTAAAGACCCTAAGGTTTTTAATGTTGACTTTGAGGCCTATTATACACAAGGGATCATTCAACCCCTGACAAACAATATCAAAACCATTCAAAAAGTATTGTTCACACTTCAAAATCCCTTAGTGGGACAAGGTCGCCCAAGTTTGCGACCTAGTCCTTTTTGAGGATTTTTAAAGTTTCAAGTGGGAAAATGAATATTTTATCATAAACTCCTGATGGGTGTTGGCTTCTAAGGTCAAAATTCTTGACAATTAGGTCTTTTTGCTTATATATACTTGTTTTTAGGTCATTTTGCAATTCTCTCTTAGTCAATTTTCACATCCAACTCCAAAAACCAAGTGCAAAACATCTTCCTCAAGAAGATTCATCTCACACAACAAAAGTTGAAGCTTTTGGACATAAAACTAGGGATTTTTATAGGTCTTCAAGCTCACTTCACATCCAAGATCAATCATTGACAAAGGTTGGAGAGAGATGCCTATGGAGATTAATGGAGAAATCTAGGTTGAGGAGGTGCTAGTAGCCACCAAATCACTCCTAAAGACTGATTTCAAAGTGCCTCCATCTTCTACTTTCAACCCATTTGCAAATTTAAGGTTTGAATCCCATTTGCATTCCTTGTTACATTCATTTGCAATGGTGTAGGGTTTCTAGGGTTAGAGTCTTGCATCTTTTCAAATCTTTTACATACATCTTATTCTAGCACAATAGAGAGGATTTTTATTTTTTTTAGGTTTTTCTAGTTCTAGACACACTTAGGGCTAGGGTTTGATGCAGAATTCTATTTCATTTCAATTTTAAATACAAACTAGGGGTTTTATGAAGGAAAACCCCACATTAGAAACACAAATATATTCTATTTTGCAGGTTATTTTGTAGATTTGGAGCAGGAATCCCATGAAGAAGTAGAATACATACCAGAGGCCTCTATGTCCACTTTTAGTTTCTCAGAAAAGCAGAAAGGGACTAGGTGCCATTATTGGTGACCTAGTCCCACTGAAGCTTTTTGACAATGAAAGTTGCAGATTTAGGAAGCCAATTGATAGAAATGGCCTTCGGAGCATATTTCTCAAAAAGCGACTAGGAAGCCCAACTTGGCATAAGTGTTTGAGATGACTCAAAACCTTGATTTTCTATATTTTTAATGACTTCCACAATCTCTACTTCAGTCCTCTTCAGTTTCTAGGTGCATTTCTTTGATCCGGTAGGTTAATTTTCTCATATAGGTTTTATTTCTATTGTATGACATCATGTGTTTTCTGAAAACATAAGTTCTATTAGTTTAGGTTAAGTAGTTACATTTTCATAGCACATTTCAGCACCTTTGCACACCCCACTTACATACTCAATCCCTATCATTGAATGAATCACAATATTTGGTGCCCCTAGTGGTAAAAGTAAACCCTCTTCCTTCTAGGTGAAACCATAGAAAGTTGTAGAGGACACATTATTTTACCCCACCCAAAGCAACCAAATTTTGCGGTTTATTTTGGTGAACCTGCATTCCAACACATTACATACTTCTAATTTTAATTGTATTTGCATTCTAGGAGCTCTTTCTTTAGCATTGAATTTAATGTTGAATTGTGTAAACAAGCATCCTAGGGTTTTCCATCTTGCATTAGTGAAAAAGCATTGTATTTGGCATTCATTTACTTGCATGGTACAAAAATATGGTATATATCTTGTACCTCTGCATTTTACCTTCTAGAAACTTCCATTTGTCATCAGAAAATGCGTTAAAAACTCAAAAGAAATCATACCATGGCTAAGTCGCCAACTTGGGTGACCTAGTCCTAGTAGACATTTTGCATCAATAATTTCTGCATTTTCTTTACAGATTTTGTATTCTCTATTTATTTCTATTAACACTTGGTTTCATTTCATTTCAATTTTAAATAGAAACTAGGGGTTTTATGAAGGAAAACCCCACATTAGAAACACAAATATATTCTATTTTGCAGGTTATTTTGTAGATTTGGACCAGGAATCCCATGAAGAAGTAGAATACATACCAAAGGCCTTTGTGTCCACTTTCAGTTTCTCAGAAAAGTAGAAAGGGACTAGGTCACCATTATTGGTGACCTAGTCCCACTGAAGCTTTTCGACACTGAAAGTTGCAGATTCAGGAACCCAGTTGATAGAAATGGCCTCAAGAGTAGATTTCTCAAAAAGGGACTAGGAAGCCCCACTCGGTGTAAATGTCTGAGATGACTCAAAACCTTGATTTTCTATATTTTTAATGACTTCCACAATCTGTGCTTTAGCCCTCTTCAGTTTCCAAGTGTATTTCTCTGATCTGGTAGGTTAATTTTTTCATATTGCTTTTATTTCTATTGTATGACATCATGTGTTTTCTGACAACATAAGTTCTATTAGGTTAGGTTAAGTAGTTAGATTTTCATAGCACATTTCAGCACCTTTGCACACCCCACTTACATACTCAATCCCTATCATTGAATGAATCACAATATTTGGTGCCCCTGGTGGTAAAAGAAAACCCAATTCCTTCTAGGTGAAACCATAGAAAGTTGTAGAGGACACATTATTTTACCCCACCCAAAGCAACCAAATTTTGCGGTTCGTTTTGGTGAACCTGCATTCCAACACATTACATACTTCTGATTTTAATTGTATTTGCATTCTAGGAGCTCTTTCTTTAGCATTGAATTGAATGTTGCATTGTGTAAACAAGCATCCTAGGGTTTTCCATCTTGCATTAGTGAAAAAGCATTGAATTTGGCATTCATTTACTTGCATGGTACAAAAATATGGTATATATCTTGTACCTCTACATTTTACGTTCTAGAAAATTGCATTTGTCATCATAAAATACATTAAAAACTCAAAAGAAATCATACCATGAGTAAGTCGCCAGCTTGGGTGACCTAGTCCTAGTAGACATTTTGCATCAATAATTTTTGCATTTTCTTTACAGATTTTGTATTCTCTATTTCTTTCTGTTAACATTTGGTTTCATTTTTGTTCTTCTCTGTTATATGGTCATTATTAGCTTAAAATGGAATTTATGAGTAGCATTAAAGCTTTACATATTTCATTTTTTACTTTAGTTCCTAGTTCACTATAGGAATACTATTTCATCTATTAGATGAAGCTCTTCAAAGCTTCCTCTCACTCACTTCATCCAAAAAGGTTAGTGATGATATTGTTACAACTTCCCCACCCTTGTCTTCCAAACCGTTTAGATGTGATGATATGGGTATGTTAGATGATGTCCTCCAAGACTTCATCTCCCCTACTTCATCCACTATGGTCTTTTAGGATGACCAAACTAAAACAAAAGATGTCAATGTCATCCAACCCCAATTCATTCTTTACCCACCTTCTAGTAAACCTCCAACCCCACCCCAACCTGAGTTTACCCTTTACCCTCCTCTAAACGATATCATCGCCCACATTCATTATACTCGTAATAACCCACATCCCCAACAACCATCTCCCTCCACTTCCCTACCATTACCCAACCCCATCTTACCTATGGCTCCTCATTTCAACTGACAACTTAGGGAGTATGATTTGCTTGAACAACTTAAAAACACTCCTGCCAAAATATCCCTTTGGGATCTTCTTCAGAATTCTCCTTACTATCACTCCATGCTTCAAATAACCTTACAACAGATAGTGGTCCCTCCAGGTATGAATACTAGTGATGTGGTAGCTCTCCTCCATGATATGAACACAACTAATGTGGGTATTACTTTCTATGAACATGAGCTACTGCCATTAGAATTATGAAAACAAAATAAAGCCTTTATGATTATAGCATAATATGATTGGATAGTGTAGACATAGAAAATATACAATTCGATCTTACACACTAGATCTTGGTTTACTAACACCATTTCATCCTGAATCATCTCCTTTTCTAGTCATTTAATCAAATAATCTATATTTGATTAAATTCATCGCTCTTCATCTCTTAATTAAATAAATCAACTTTATCTAATTAAGTCATCATCCCCTGTTAATTAAATAAATCAATTTTCTTCAATTAATTCTGTAAAACTCCTTTTAATTAAATAATTCATTTTATTTGATTAAATCCATAAAGCCTTCTTATTAAATTGAATAAATTGAGCCTTATTTAGTTTAATGTAACATTATCCCCTTTGGTTAAACAAGTCAAAAAAATTTATTTAATTAATCTTTCTTCTCAATTTTTGATTTAAATCAATTTATAAATTTAAGTCTAAATTGTCACATCTCCTAAATTCCTCACTAAATTAATTAAACTTTGATTAATTTAATCTTAATCTATTTCACATTCTCTAGAGAATGCAACTTGCACAATAAATCAATTATGTTTATTTATTAATTCATCTATTATCCCTCGCATGGCATCAAAAGGGAATACTCCCTCATTTGAATTCAAAAAGGCCAAGTGGACTTGGTCCTTCCAACAAGGCATTTAAAGCCTCTTACATGTCCTTGGCCTTGAGCCAAGTGACATTAACTTCATTTCCCTTCTCTCTTCAACAAGTCATTTCACAAATTCAAATTCAAACTAAATACATTTATTGGCACTTTGGCCAAAATGTGCACAACCATCAACCATTCACATCATGACATGTGGCATTCAACCATTGGATTGAAGGTTAGTCCCACATTGCTCAAATCTTTTTCATTCTTCCAAATTGAAATCTATAAATAAGAGACTCTTCCTCTCATTCTATCATCCATAATTTGAGTAAACTTACTATACTCAACTTCATCCTTATCCACAATTACATGCAAAGTTACTCTCTTCACATTGAGAGCTAATTTTGCCCATTTTACTCAACCATTCATCATCTTCAAGATTTGTAACAAGGTTATGCTCAAATCTCTTTGGGAGATTTGACCATTTCTCAATCACTCACAATTGCAACTTAGGAGTTGGGAAAGGGCCAATTTCAACATTCAATTGGCACCAATTCCCCCATGGGATCACTATTCTATTTGCTTAATTAGGATTAACACACATTTATTTAAGTTTTGTTATTCATCATTTCCTAGTTTAAGTTAAATAGATGGATTTCTTGGAGAATCTCTCATGCTTTTTTTCATATTGAGCTAACAATTTGACATGTTTGTTTCTCTTCTGCATTTGTAGGTTTAGCGGTTCACATTTTGGCACTAGAAGGAGGGTAGATCTCAAGTTCTAATCACGTTTTTCTTAAAAATTTCATGTTTTTTTTTTCATTTTCTGTAGGTCACAGGAAATTGCATTGTTTAATAGTTCTGCGGCACTATATTGCGCCGCTTCCAGAGCCGTGGCTCAATACTGCACCACTTTTAGAGGCGTGGTGCTATATAGAACCGCACAAATTTCTTAACAGTGCCGCTTCTGCTTTCCTGCCTGTAAAATTTTAAAATTTCTAAATGCGTTGCTTTCATCTCCGTGGCTCCATATTGCACCGCTTTTAGCAGTGCGGATCCATATTGCACCTCGTTTTCCCAAATTGTGCTGCTTTGTTCTTGCCTCAGAAAATTTTAAAATCTCAAACCTGGCCGCTTCACAAACCGTGCCACTTGACCATATTGCACCGCTTTTATGGTCTCTGTGCCTGCAGAGCACCACTCACAATCAAACACGTGGCACTATATAGCGCCGCTTTTTTCCAAACTGTGTCGCTCCTACAAACTGTGTCGCACCTGCAAATTTCTAGTTTTTTAACTTTTTTTTGATGTAGGAACTTCCTGAGGTCATAACTTTTGACTCAGATGTGTTTTTTGGCTGAAATTTTACAGGTGGTTTCTTTATGAGGTGGCATATGGATGGCTAACCTATCAAAGATAGGTTGGTGGTGATTTTGGCACATTTTTGGGGCTTGAAACTTTCATCATGCCCTTCAAAATGACATTTTAGTGTTTTTTCCTAGTTTTTTGAAAGTTATTTTTGTTAATAACTCAAAACCCATGTTTCCAATTTCAAATGTTAGTTGGCAATTCATCCTACCTTAGTTTTATAAAGTTTTTGGTAAAAAATAGGACTCTCAAAGTCATGCATGCAAAATTACCAAAAATGGAAAAATCTAAAAAATTGTTGAAATCTCATTGTATCAAGTGTGTTTAAACACTTTTGGGAGAGCTTATAGTCCCTTTTCTAATGATTTGTTTACTTTCATGGTCTTAGGAAACACTAAATTTCATTTGGTTCCTAAAAATAACAAACAAATTATTTTCAAATTTTGCAACAAAGGGCTTAAAAAGAACTTTAGAACAACTTACTAGATTTGGTGTGAGGATAAAAATTGAACAAGGCAAATATCACATTTCCTTTGGTGCTTAAACAAAACTCATTATTGCTTTGACAGATTTAAAATGAACATGTCCTTTTATGCCTTGTAATTTCTTTTGCAAAGTAATTTCATTTAAAAAGGAGTATGCGCTTCTTTCACGCTTCATGGCGATCTTGAGAATCAAAAGTCTTCGTGGTGAAAATAAGTTGCATAAAAGATTGCTTCCATATTTCAATTTGGGTACCTAACAATTGAACCAAACATGTGAGTGTGAGCACAGTATATTGTGAGTGTTCTCTCTTTGTTTTTCAATGAAGGTCGATTGAACTATGGGATATGCTAGCTTGCTATTGTTTATCTTAGTGGGCCTGCCTTGTGGGAAAAAGTATTCACCCAAGGGAATGACCCAACCGAGAACACGCTAAAGCCAAGCGACTTCCAACTGGTATATAAGTGTGGATTCTTGAGGAAAGTTCAAGAATCATGAGGATTATTCCAACAAGAAGGGCAGCAATGGTCTCTCACTGCATGGATAGTCCCCCATGAACGAAATGCTCGAATTAAAACCTCTTGTTTAAAAAAGACCAAATCCTATCTATTTATTGGTGCAAAAGGTCATGTCCTTTGAAGCCGCCCCACGTTATACATGCAGTTTTGTTGTAGAGATGAAAAGTATGCCATGGGAGATTCATGGGTACTGATGCTCGGCTGACCTGAGAAGTGTGTGCCATGGAGGGGAGCCAGTGTGGTCAAGCATCTAGTCATCCACACAAAATATGCGTAGCTAGATTTATCCAAGTAGGAACCCAACAAATACTGTCTTTTTAGCCTAGGGTTGTGCATGTTATTGAGACACCTTGCTTGGTTCTAAAACAATTGAAAAACAAACATCCACAAAGAGATCCAAATTTCAAAACCCTTAAAGGAAACAAATATCCTTTGACGAATCTAAGTACTCTTGCTTTCCCTAGGGATCATATCCTTAGAGGTTTCTAAGTGCTTGGATTTTATCATCATTTTTTTTCACCAAGGTTAAATACTAGGAAACCTTTGCGTAGATTTCCTTGATTTCCACATAATGCACTTTGTGGGATGAAAGAAAATTAGGATATTGGACATTTAGTTTGAAACATAATCAAGAAAAGTGTTTGTGGTAAAAAAAGAACCAAACCTAAGCAAGATAACAAATAAGTGAACCACACATGTGCTTGTTCTCTTTTGAGTCTTATGGTTTTCATGCAAACATTGGTCTTTTGGTTTGAATTACTCCTAGGGAAAAACATGTTCTTCAATACCTTGGTCTTGTAAGTAGGTCCTCATAGGGTCATCTAGGATCAAGTCAAACACTTCACGCATCCAAACATCAATCAAAATCCCATCCCACCAACAACTTTTGGAACCTTGGAAACATCATTCATGCTAGACTTTTGGAAAATCAACACCATCTTGTTTGACTTAACACACCTAGTCAAATTATCAACCCTGTTGAACAAATTTTCCTCTAGGATAATGCAACTTCCTGAGGTCTACTAGTTCATGATCACTTTTGATTGGCTCAACACACTTAGCCAGTTTATTCTCTTATGCGAGTTTTCCCTAAGATAACAAAACTTCCTAGGGTTTACAAATTCACCATCATCTTGTTTGACTTAACAGACTTAGTCAAACTATCCTCAAAATCAAATCAAATCAAATCAACTCTAAAAGTCTAGCGTTGATCCAAAGTTCCTAAAAGTTCAAACACCCATATCATTCACCCTCTCATCCTTCATCTCATCATTGGTCCTAAACCCCTAAGAGGTCAACAAGGTCAAAACACAAGAAAAAAATGGAATCTAAACTTGATTCATCTATCATGAGTAATCCAATTCAACCAAATTATCCAAGCCTTACAATGGCAATTTATTTTCAAAACTTGTATTTGTACAACCCATACATGGGATCATTATCTCCTCCAAACATCAATGATACAAATGTGAGCGTGCCCAATCTAAATTTTGGAACAACTTTTCCTATGGTAGATTTAAGTCAAAACCAAAACTTACAAATTTATCAACCAAACAATCAAGGCATGAGCCTTCTCCCTTTACCAACCATCAATCAACTGAATCCGAGCAACACCCCCTTCATAAATCAAAGTATCATATCAAATCCTCTCATTTTTCCATCGATATCGCAAAAACATATGGCAACCATTCAAGCAACCCCAACAATCAACACCATTCCCCATCCACCACCACCACCACCAAAACACAACATGAAAAATTCATTCTCCATCATGTTGCAAGCCGCTCAACAAGTTGCCCACCAAAAGGCACTCCAAAACCAACAAGCTGCACAACTAGTTGCTCAGCAAGCACAAGCAAAATTAGCCACCCAACAAGCTACACAAGTGGCTCAAGTAGCCCAACAAGCACAGGCTCAAACTCAAGCCCAACACCAGGCTTGACAGGCGCAAGCACAATTCTGGGCAATATTGCAAGCAATCCATCAACAATTAGCACAAAAAGGATCCCAACAAAAAGCTTTGTTGGCACAACAACAACTAGACCAACAACAAGCTTTGTTGGCACAACAGTAGCAAGACCAACAACAAGCTTTGTTTGAACAACAACAACACAACCAACAACAAGCATTGTTGGCTTAGTAGAAAACACAAGAATTACTCGCTCAAAAAAGTTTGCAACAAACTCCCACCACAATTGTTGAAAACAATAATCAAGATCTATCCATCGATGAACACCTTGAAGATGTTTCCACCTCATCTGATGATCAAATCAAAATAAATCAAGAGCCATTTTTTATTTATGATCAAGACCCTCCTACAAAGATCTATTTCAAGGAGTGTTGACATTATTTGAGCTTATTGACATAATCCATGATCCATCAACCAATGATCATGTTCAAAATGTCTCTATATCAGCTAATGAGTTAGAGGACATATCTTAAGAAGTTATTCCAAAGCATGATCAACAACTATTACCAAGGTCTAGCAATGGTCCCTCCCAAGGCATATTGACATCCTTTGACCTCATGGTTGTAAATAGTGAAAGAATCCTCAACTCACCATTTGATCCAGGTCCACTCAAAGATCAAAAGGATATTGAGCCACTTTCCATGCCTAATGAAGATATCCAAGAAATAAATCCATCATTTTAAATTGACCCATGTCAAGAACTTGATCCAAAACATGTTGAAAGCAATTCCAACATTAACCAAGATCAAGAATTCATATCTTCGAGATACTACAATGATCTAATGGGAACTCTCCTATCTATATAATATGTCGCAAATGATGATCATATCCATATACCACGTACTCATCCATCTACCCATGAGATGTTTTCTTTGGATGGAAACGTAGATGATCTTCATTCAAAACAAGAGTCTCATACTCTTGACATCATTACCAAGGAACAAGAGTCTCTTACTCTTAACATTTATACACATGGTCAAGATATAGAGAAATGCAGAGACATATCAGAAATGGGTCATGAGGAAGACTTTTGTCTAGACAGTGAAGCATCAACACTTCTTGAAGAAGCACTATGATATGATATCTCACAAGATCAAGCTAAGGATATCAATCAACCATTTATCCCACATATGGAGGATCCTATCACTTATAAAGTTGGATCACTTACCTTTCTTAGGGCAAGCTACCTCATCAATAAAGAAGCTGACACTTTTGAAGATCCGCCACAAAATAGAGAAGGATTAGCACCTTGTTTCCAAGGTAAATCATATCCTATTGCAAATAAATTTTTTCAATAGATGAATTATCAAGGTAGAGGATTAGGCCTACATGAATAGGGTATCCTGGAATCAGTGTAGATTGTTGGAAATCCTAAGCATCAAGGCCTTGGTTATTCGGAAATCAAGGGATATAAACATATCAGTGATACCTCTATAAAACTGGAGGCAACTTCATCTCGAGCAAAAATCAACATAGGGAGCACAAAGAATCCTAATGATGAAACCAATGCCAATACTACAACCAGCCACATCACGAATCTTCATCCACCCATTACCCCATCCACAAATTGGGACCAACGTCAAAAGCAATATTTGAATCGAAGAATGGAAAATGTAATCAAAGAAAAGAAGTAGTGAAGCATGAAGGACAAATTAAATACACTTGGATACCAAAGAATACAAAGAAAGATGATCCCTATCAAACTCCCTTAGTCAAAGAAACTATGGGGCAAAATAAAAAAGGGAAAAGTATCCATCAAAGATGTCCACAAAGGAAAAATAATGCTTCTCAAGAGACATACAAATTGTATCAAGCAGTTGGTCCTAATTCCACTCCCACTTCCATATCAACCCATTATTGCTCATCTTCCCAAGTCTGGAGAGTCAAAGGTTCCAAACTGTCGACCAATCCATATTTTATTCCTAAACACACTCCATCCACACCTCCACACATGATAATTCATTCTCACATTGACCATGTGTTGGCAATGACCCTTCATCATAATGATTTAGAAGGCACTCTATCGCGATGTGCGCACAAAGATAGAGTTAACTCCGGTATCAACAAGGCAGATCATGGATCTCAAAATTTGCATCAAGTGCACGTATCTTGGCAAAGCAACTTCTTCAAGCAGGATACCGATGGCATGTTATGACAAAAGCATCTACATCAACACCACCAGATTGTTTAGCATAAGCTTAAAATCTCTCAAAAAATACAAAAAAATCCAAAAAAATCCAAAAAAAATAGAAAAAGGATTGAAAACAATAAAGAGAAAAATGGTCCTCTAGCGAAAACCACTTCGGTGGTGTTTTGGGAAATTACCATGATGAAAACCTAGCAAATGGGTATCATGTGTAGAATCAAGCATCTACATGCGCCATTTCAGGAGAAAGCATCTTATCACATCCATAATAAATCCAACATTTCGACCATATCATCCATTCATCCATGAACCGTTTATCCAACACATTGCCATTTATCTACCTTATCTAGATCTTGATGAAGGTTTGGTGCACACTTTACACTTTCTTATGGTAGACACTTGACATGGGTCATTTTCATTGAACCTATATCCTACCCAATGGTATCTGAGCCTTGAAGCATTATCTAAATGAGAATCCTCTATTTTGAACACCCATATCTTATCGCAAGATAATTCATATCCACCTATCCAAGTGTCCACCCATGGCCTTCCAAACATTGCTAGACATTGGGGGCAGATATTTTCATCTTGCTTCGAGAATAAATCTCGATCTATATCCTCCAACTTATGTGGTGATCCGAACATTGGAAAACTTGATATCGAATTGGTCAAATCATTTGTGATCCAAAAATCCAAATCACTAGCCCATGGCATATTTTGACAAAAATATGTTCCTTATCAAGCTTTATCTTTCGTCAAACACCAATCCAACAATTAATATCAGTCGCACCTAACTTGTGCATCAGCGTCATATCAAATCGTCAAAACAATTTTGTTCCAAATCAAGCTTCATCAGTCTTGATCAATCAAATCCGATCAACTATCACCTTGTTTGACTTAACACACTTAGTCAAACTATCATCTTGTGCACAAGTTTACTCTAGGATAACACAACTTCCTAGAATTTACAAGTGTATTATCATCTTATTTGACTTAACACACTTAGTCAAGGTATCCAATCCATCATCAACTTGTTTGACTTAACACACAGTCAAACTCCTCCCTCTTGTATGAGTTTACTCTAGGATAACACAACTTCCTAAAGTTTACAACTGCATTATCACTTTTGTTTGACTTTACACACTTAGTCAAACTATCAATCCATCAATCTGATCGATCAACATTAAATATGGTTTTCAACAAAATCCCAAAACAGAGCACTGATATCATCACATATCCATATCTAAATCATCAAAATCATGCGAAAATCCAAAAACATATCCACATCCAAATCATTCAAAAAATCTAAAAATATGTCAAAATATCAGAAAATCTTCAAAAAATTCATCATTGAGTGTTTTCAGTCTTTCACCTTGTCTGAACTACATTGTCTCTGAGCTCGAATATAGGAAAGTTTGATCTTTGATCATCCCTTGAGACATTTAGGTCAGTCCTTTAGGTTTTTGTCACAATAAAATGGCAATCTTCTTGCCCATCTTATCATTGTCAAGTCTTTCGTCGGTCGAACTATGTGGTCTCTACATGTATAACGTAGGCAAGGCTAATCTATGGATCAACTCTCGAGAACCCTAGGATAGGTCTTTAAGCTAGTATCTTCATCATAAATCTTGAACAATACCAAAAATAGCCTCAAGATATCTGAAAAATCCAAAATGGTGCATCCATTTCATCTCACTTTCACCCGCGACTTTTATCACTCATAATAATTTTAATCGTCGCCTTCCCCCTTTGGTGAGTCAATCAGAAGCAAGTCTAGTAGGTACAAAAGTGAACACTTAATCATCAAAGTCTTGAAAGTCTAAGTCAGTAAGCAAGAAAGTTGGTCAACTCGGAGCATCAATAGCCTATCACCCAAATTAGTCCCATCAAAACCCTGATCACAACATATCCTAGGATGAAGCTTTCCTGCGATGGACATAAGCATTAGGTACCCCATAGTAGTTTAGCCTTGGCTAGCGATATGAAGAACATTAGCTTGTTTGTTTACTTTGTCTTGGTCTTTTGACTTATCTTATATTGTGCTCATTCCAAGGACCTCTTGATGATGCCTAAAAAAAATAGGTTTAGAGAGAAAGGAATGGGGCAATGAACATTATCTTTTTATCTGATGTCCTTGTTCGATGTTCTTGTAAAATAAATTAGCGAATAATTTCTTTGTTGGGTCCATCCTAGCAAGGTTTTTGTATGCTAAGTGTGAACAAGAATACTCCTATCTAATTGATGAGTCAAATTCTATCACACTAGGTACCACGCCATCCTAGTCCTTTATACCTTGATGCATCGTACCTATGTGTGTTATCAAACATAAAGTAATTGGCCCTTTGAAAATCCCAACTCCTAGTAAGCAAATCATCATCATCATCGATAATAATGTGAACTTATGTGGATCCTCCTTCCATCCATCTTATTCTTCTTATTCTTCTATCTTTACTAACATTTCTATCTAAAATTGGTGTGTTGTATCAAAATATACATGAGGCTACCCATGGCTGATGACTGTCTATACATCATCAGAAGTTGTCTACATCAAAAAACTATCTTTTGTCCTCTAATCAATAGAACCACTCCTCTCACATTTTATCATGATATCAATCGAAAAATTAACATTTCCACCCGATCTCTCGAGGGGGCAGTATACCAGCATAATCCTTCCACTGGGGCAATAGTGGGGCATCTGAAAAATTGAAATTTTTTGAACTTTGATCACAATAGTTTATTCTTTGAATCAATGCAATAAGTACATTGCTTCAAAGAGGGGCAAAATGTAGACATGGAAAATGTACAATTCGATCCAACACACTGGATCTTGGTTTACTAACACCATTTCATCCTGAATCATCTCCTTTGCTAGTCATTTAATCGAATAATCTATATTTGATTAAATTCATCGCTCTTCATCTCTTAATTAAATAAATCAAATTTATCTAATTAAGTCATCATCCCCTATTAATTAAATAAATCAATTTTATTTAATTAATTCTGTAAAACTCCTTTTAATTAAATAATTCATTTTATTTGATTAAATCCCTAAAGCCTTTTTATTAAATTGAATAAATTGAACCTTATTTAGTTTAATCTAACATTATCCCCTTTGGTTAAATAAATCAAAAACATTTATTTAATTAATCTTTCTTCTCAATTTTTGATTTAAATCAATTCATAAATTTAAGTCTAAACTGTCACATCACCTAAATTCCTCATTAAATTAATTAAACTTTGATTAATTTAATCTTAATCTATGTCACATTCTCTAGAGAATGCAACTTGCACAATAAATCAATTACTTTGATTTATTAATTCATCTATTATCCATCACATGGCATCAAAAGGGAATATTCCCTCATTTGAATTCAAAAAGGCCAAGTGGACTTGGTCCTTCCAATAAGGCATTTAAAGCCTCTTACATGTCCTTGTCCTTGAGCCAAGTGACATTAAATTCATTTCCCTTCCCTCTTCAACAATTCATTTCACAAATTCAAATTCAAACTAAATGCATTTATTGGCACTTTGGCCAAAATGTGCACAACCATCAACCATTGGATTGAAGGTTAGTCCCACATTGCTCAAATCTCTTTCATTCTTCCAAATTGAAATGTATAAAGTGAAGGCTTCTCTCCTCATTTCTCATCCTCAATTACATGCAAAGTTACTCTCTGCACATTGAGAGCTAATTTTGCCCATTTTACTCAACCATTCATCATCTTCAAGATTTGTAACAAGGTTATGCTCAAATCTCTTTGGGAGATTTGACCATTTCTCAATCACTCACAATTGCAACTTAGGAGTTGGGAAAGGGCCAATTTCAACATTCAATTGGCACCAATTCCCCCATGGGATCACTATTCTATTTTCTTAATTAGGATTAACACACATTTATTTATGTTTTGTTCATCATTTCCTAGTATAAGTTAAGTAGATAGATTTCATGGGGAATCTCTCATGCTTGTTTGCATATTGAGCTAACAATTTGACATGTTTGTTTCTCTTGTGCATTTGGAGGTTTGGGGGTTCACAAATAGGTATCAAAAGGACCCTTGTTGATAATGACTTTTCCCCTAAATGCGTGCAGTGTGAAACTTTTTGATCGGTTACATGTGGATTGATCACATATCCAATCTAATTCCTTATCCATTAGAGGATTTGATAATGTTACAAAGCAATCTCTTGGTGTTATCACCTTACCCATTACTGTTAGAATGGTTACATTGTAGACTCCTATCCATGTCATGGCCTATGATATTTCTTATAATCTCCTCTTGGGATGACCATGGATACATGAGATGCATGAGGTACCCTCAACCCTTCATCGCAAAATAAAATATTTCTATAATAATAAATTTTATCAAATTGACATCGATCCCGAACCTGAGAGTTGCTCGCAACTTGAAAAGGGCACCTCAAGTTCTCTACATACGTTAATTCCTACCTCTAATATTTCCCCTCCCGAGAAGGACCAACCCGAGGATAAAACCAAGTTTATTTTACTTGGTGATGATTGGGGCTCTTTAGAATTTACTCCTTCCTTTATGGGTGAGTGTAGTGTCACACACAAAGAGGATACTCAAAATGACCAATCCATTGTCCTCTCTACCCAACAAGAGGAGCACCTTTCTCACATATCTACCTCATCTCTTTTGGAAGAAAATGCCACATATAAAACAAATTTTGATGAGATAGATTATCAACAACCCCCTAACCCATAGGAAATGGAAAGACTGTATGGATGTGGTTATGATCTTGTGAAACAACTGGGTTACAAGGTTAAAGGATGCGGCAAGCATGAGAAAGGCATCCGTGTCCCCATTGAACCTAATACACAAGGAACTAAGATTGGCCTAGGGTTTTCCTTTTCTAAAGCTACAAAAGCTAATCAATGACCCTCTCTCAACATCAATACTATATCATACACATCAAGAACCACCCTTATGCTTAAGCACCCTGAATTTCTTGATGTGGATGCTCCCCTCTTCACCTATGTTCATGGTGATGATGATTTAAAACAATTGTTAGGTGTTGTAGATAAGACTTCTCACTCCAAGATACATGTCTCTTGTGATATGTTGAGTTCTGACTCTACAATTAGTACTATTAATGAACCTCACACCAGTTTGGAACCATATGATCTTGAAGTTGCTAATTCTAATACACTCCCTTTAGGAGATACCCTTGACATACGAATGGGTATTGACGACAAGGAAAAAATCATTAAAATTGGGAAGTGCCTAGATGATGAAGAACAAGAGGATCTTCCTACCTTGCTTCATACTTTTCCTAACCTATTTGCTTGGAAATATTCTGACATGCCATGAATAGATCCCTAGATAGTTACCCATAACATTTTCCTTGCTGAAAATGCTAATCCCGTTCGCCAACATATTCGAAAAATGAATCCTAAAGTATCATTGCATATTAAAGGAGAACTTGAAAAACCCTTGACGCGGGTTTTATTCACTCCATTGATTATTCTCCTTGGATTTCAAACATTGTCACGATGGCCAAGCCCAATAACCTTGTTAGGATATGTACGAATTTTTGAGACCTGAATAAGGCCTCTTTAAAAGACGACTTTCCTCTTCCTCACTTCGATATAATCATGGATTCCATTACTAGACATGATTTATTATCCTTTATGGATGGATTTTCAAAATATAACCAAATCTTCATTAACCCACAAGATCAATACAAGATGGCTTTTGCATCCGCTTGGGGTAAATTTTGTTGGGTTATGATGCCTTTTGGTTTAAAGAACACTTGCACTACTTATCAACGAGCAATGACCTTAATCTTCCATGATTACATTGAAAAAATCTTAAAAGACTATGTTGATGATATTCTTGCTCAACCCTCATCCCGCCAAGATAATGTGAATGTCCTTCACCAAATTTTTTAGCATATGCATAAATATAACATGTGCTTAAAACCTAAAAAAGTGTGTCTTTGGAGTAGATAGTGGTAAAATTTTAGGGTTTATCATACCTCACATAGGCATCAAGGTGGATACAAAGGAAATTGATTCTATAATAAATATGCCACCTCCTTGTAAAATTTCCCAATTGCATACGCCACAAGGATGAATACAAGCCATTAGACGTTTTGTCGCTTCCTTAGCCGATCATACATTACCCTTTACACATCTCCTTAAAAAGGATGTTAATTTCGATTGGAATAAATATTGTAAATAGGCCTTTGAGAGTTTGAAAGAGTGCCTCATAACTCCATCTGTCTTATAGCCTACTATACACAATCAACCCTTCATCCTTTATATCACTGCTTCTGTCCATGCTCTTGCTACCTTGTTGGCTCAAAGGATTCAAATGGTAAAGAGAATCTTGTCTATTATATTAGTAGAACACTCCTTGATTACGAGACTCATTATTCCAAAATTGAATAACAATGTCTGGCTCTTGTATTCGCTACTAGTAAGTTGCGACATTACTTACTCAATGTTGAAGTACACATGATGAAAAATTTTGACCCAAATTTAAAATATCTTTTCAATAAAACAAATCTTTCAGGATGTCTTGCTAAATGGGTGATGTTGTTAACTAAGTTTGACCTTAAGTTTATTGCTCAAAAATCAATCAATGGTCAAGCCTTAATTGACCATTTAGTTGATGCTCCTTCACCATTAGCATTACCCACCAATGACTCTTTCCCTGATGTAGTGTGTTTACTATAGACCTTCCTACATGGGACTTGTACTTTGATGGATCCAAGTGTAGAATAGTCTTTAGTGCTAGATTTATCTTAATTCCACCTATTGGTAAGCCTATTCCCTTATCCCATCATCTCAATTTCCTATGTATAAATAACACAGCCGAGTATGAAGCGTTAATCGCTAGGTTACAAGTTGCTCTTGTCATGATGGTTAAAAATATTAAGATCTATGGTGATTCACACTTATTCATTAAGAAAATCAATGGTCTCTATCAAATTTAATAGGATAAACTCTCACAATATAAGGATCTCGTTCTTAATCTATTAGACCAGTTTGACTTCTTTACCATTGATAACATCCATCGCAAAGACAACTTCCATGCGGATGCAATGGCTAGTGTAGATTCTCTTATATCTCCTGTCAACCCTTTTGAGCAAATCATCTTTACCATTCATCCCATTATGACACCCTCCATCAGCGATAGACCTACTGATATCTATCCCACCTTTCTCAATAATCCATGTGAATGGTATGATGCCATCTACACTTATCTTAAAGATGGTACCATTCCTGAACCCACCACTAAAAATACCCGCCACGCCTAAAAGAATTGGCCACTAAGTATATCATCCTTGTAGACACATTGTACCAAAGATCCTTAGATGGAATCCTTCTATGATGCCTCAAGGATTCCGAAACTCATGTTGCCCTCAAAAAATACCATTATGGTACTTGTGGATGACATTTTGGAGGAAAGACCTTAGTGCAAAAACTCCTTCGCATGGGATACTATTAGAAAAACATGGAAAAATATTGCTATGTGTATGTTAAGTGATTTCATCAGTGCCAAGAACATAGTCATTTGATCCATGCTCCTGCTTCGAAGCTTCATTCCAAAATACCTATCTGGTCGTTCTCTATGTGGGGCTTGGACCTAATTGGAAAAATCTCCCCACCTTCTTCTATTGGACATACTTTCATTATCACTGCTACCGATTATTTCACCAAGTGGGTTGAAGCCATTCCCCTTCGAGCCACAACCGTTGAGGTGATATGTCATTTCTTATTGGAAAACATTATCGCTCACTTTGGTCTTCCTTGTGCATTAGTCTCGGATAATGGTACTCCCTTCAAGAACAACAATGTGAAAAAGTTCCTTGAGACCTTCCATATCCAACATCGATTTTCCACACCTTACTATCCTAAGTCTAATGGTCAAGTCGCAAGTACTAATAAAATCTTGGAGCAAATCCTTAGGAATACTATCAATCAAAACCAAAAATATTGGCATACACAATTTTAATATGCACTATCCGCATATTGCACGAGTGTTCATTCTTCCATGCGAAATACCCCTTTTAACCTTGTTTATGGTACCGAGGCTATCCTCCCTTTAGAGTTAGAAATCCCCACACTGAGGATTGCTCTCAAAAGTCTCGTTGATAATGACACTTATGTAGAACAATGTCTACACAAACTTGAAATGCTTGATGAACAATGCATCAATTCTCTCGAGCATCTACAAGCTTATGCTAAACAGTTGCAACACAAACACGATGTTGGTGTCACTCCTCGTACCTTTTCCAAAGGTGATTTGGTTTTATATGAGAACCAATGCAACACCATCACCGATTATGCTATAAAAGGTAAATTCAATCCTAATTGGCTTGGCCCCTATGTGATTGACTCCAATTATGGATCTAGTGCTTATACCCTAATCGAGCGCAATGACACTCCTATTCGGGATCCCATTAATGTCACGCATTTGCATTGGTATTATGTCTTATCCCCTCTTGAATAGAATGATTTATAAAGTAGTTTTGTTAAAGCTATTAGATTATATCCTATGGGTTGTCTCAATGCTTAGCTCTTGACACATCATCATGTTTGTGTCCCGAACACTAAAGTGATAATTTACTTCATTTTTTTTAATTACTTTCTAGATTTCATACTATTCAACCTTTTCCCCTTTTGTGCGTTACATTCCTTTTAAAATAATAAGTGCATAACATATTTAATCTTAGTGTATAATCTAACATAAATTCTAAATATGTTCTAATTCCCTCACATACATTCTGCTAAATCATGTTGCCATTAATTAAATACTCTAACAAAGGGATATTAAACTAATCACATTGTCATTTAACATTCACACAATTTAATTACACCATATAAAATACAAATTCATATATATATACATATAACAAAATTCTTTTATACATATCATCATAATACATAGTGTCACTAAGGATTGTGATAACCAGATCCCTTAGGATCTGGTACTCATGTTACATCGGTCGTAGGATATCGGGTGAGAGTCATGTGCAATTGTGATTATGATCCACTAACTTTGAGTACATACTCCAACCCTCCCATATGTGTAAGTGCTAACCGATGCTCACCTGATATTTGGTTCCTCTCTTTCTATACCTATGTCAACTCTCTCTCTAGTCTCTCCACCTCTATTAGAGGTCATGATGTCTACACCTGTGGTGCAGCTCTCACTCGATGAATCTACCTCCTTAGACCCTCATAGGCTGCCTGTAATTGTGCAAAGGGTCTCAAGATATCCTCTTCATTGAAGTTCATTGCCACTATCTTTTTGTCTTCCTGATGCAAGAACTCTCGCCATCCCTCGGCAGGCCCTACAAAAATCAAACAAGAGTCTCATCAGTAACACATCATCATATAAATATACACATTAAATCACACATAAAACACATTTATCAAAATTAAATATCATCACCTATATCTTTGGGGGATGGTGGAATGTCCACCTCATCCTATGTAGGGGGCATAGATGATGTGCTCGCCTCCCCTCAGCTGTGATTGTTGGAACCCATTGTTGCTACTGTCTAGGATCTAGTCCTATGAATAGGTGAGACCTCTCCCTACTCGTATCAGTCCTCGGCTGCGACATCATCGTCCTCACTCAAGGGTGGCTCCTCTACTCTCATCTCCTCCTCCTCCTCATCCTACTCCTCATCCTACTCCTCATCCTCCTATCCATCATAATCTAAGTTTGTATCCTCATCATAATCCTCATCAATAATTTGTAAATATTTCGGCAACCCTGTATCGTGTCTCCTCGGCCTTGTCCATCAAGAACACTGGCTTTGGTTGTGATGCTCGGCACCACTCCACATGGTCTCATGTAGCTCCCACATCATTTGCATCATCTATAGGTGGCTGGTCATGATCTAAATAGACTGAGTCACTCTTGATGACATCATCTATTGTGAATCATGCTATGTCCCCTAGCCTTTGAGCACTCTGAACGGACCTCCTGAATGATGATAGTGGTTGTGGCAGTACCTATACCTATCCAAACTACCTCATAGTTTGATCATAGTAGAATTGCCACACTATATGATTGTGTCATCCTACTAGGAACCTATTCATCTATAATCTCCTCAATTGTCTGGTATAATCTTGCCCTGGAGAACAAGCTGATATGACCTCCAAAGGATATCCTCACCATCTAGTCAGTCGAATCCCACTCTCCAAAAGTGTAGATGACCATACTACCATAATCATCACAAAGGATACCCAAATGCTCATGGATATCCCACTGCTATCGAATATGGGAAGCCAACTAGTCATGTACATGTGATATTCTCTAAGCACCATACCTATAATAGAATCCAGTCTACCATACTATCTAGCTCTTGAAAAATAAACCGACCGAGGTCATAGTACACATGTGCTAGAATGCATCAGCCCCAAGCATATCCCGTCTGATTTTCTACCATGTCCCGAACTAGATGTACTAGTCCACCCTCCAAATACATTGCTCACCCATCCAACAAGAGAACCAATGCCACTATGTGCATCATAATGCATCTCACCAATGATGATCATGAATAAATTAACATTGCCAAATCTATTTGTCCTGCTACTTTGTCATCATGAACGGGACCCTCGAGGGAATACTGCATGTTTTCCCGTTGCTCTCAGAAAAATCGTACCCTCTGTAGTTGCATGCGCTCCCCCTAAATAGGAACTCATAGAATGCGATGGAAATCCTCTAATGTAATAGTCATCTCTCTTGTGGGTAGGTGAAAAGTGCATGTATTAGCATTCCACCTCTTGCATAATGCCATCAACCTAGCATCATGGTATCACATAGGTGGCATAAGTTATGCCCAATAGATACCCACTTCCTATAAATTCTTTGTCTCCACTACTGATAGGGCTAGATCAAGGTCTCTAAGGAAACTCAACTGCTGTCGTGAACAGGTGGGTACCTATACAAATTATCACAATATGCTATCTAAATCATCTAATTTCTTCAAGTTTACCCTAATTCATTAGAAAAGTGTTCTAAATTTATTCTAGTGTGCTTTTCCTTTGGACCTAGACACTTTATAACCCTTTTGGGACACTTCACGAAGAAACGAGACACTTTGCAAAGAAAAGGGACACTTTGCGAAGAAACGGGACACTTTGCGAACAAAAGGGACACTTTGCAAAAAAAAATTCTAGGGTCCTAATATACTCTAAATAAGCATTAAATTCATCCTATAATTGATAATCATAAATAAAAGGCTCCAGAATAAACTTACCTCATGATGGCGATTGTCGCTCACCACCTGATCACGCAATACATCCAATCTTGAGATAGTGAAATCACATGTGCTCGACATTCTTTGGCTCTCTCCTTGTCACTCTTCAATGCTACAAAAGTTAAATGAGAAAGTAAGTGCATGTTTACTCTTTTTCATTTCTTTTTAACTAACTCACTTATACTCACATGTGCACATTGTACCTTTTCACTTTGTTAACCATTTTAGTGTGCTTTTTCATTCAAATTAACATTTTGGGTGCGAGTGATCTCAGTTTTTTATGTTGTTCATTGCATTAGAATCATGTTTCCATGCCCTACATCATCACTCACCTATCTCTATGAGTCATGGTACATGGAAATGCCCTCCGATATGCATGTCGTCATTCGATGTGGTTAGATGGCTACCTTGATTCCGCCTCCGTAAAGAAAGAAAAATCAAGGGGGGCATACATCTACCCTCAAATTTTATCTTTAGGGATTATATAAGAGTATTTCTAGGACTTATAATGAATTTGTGTTAGAGGATGTAGTTCCCAACAAGATGCGGTTCCTAACATTGTGGTTTTGTAGATAACTACATTGGGGGCTTCATTCTCCAGCCTTTAAATGAGTATCCTTTTATGAAAATGAAGGTGCATTGTTTTTAAGAGTCCTTTAGCTTACATATGCACATAGATCCATATGGATGCTAAAGTGGGGGCTAAATGTGTCACCAAAAATTGTATACCTTTGAGGAAAAGGACAATTTTGGTCCTACTTTAGCTCCCATTTCATCAATTTTCACCCTAAAACAACATTTATAAGCCCTTAAGGTTTTTAATGTTGACTTGGAGGCTTGTTATACCTAAGGGATCATTCAACCCTTGAAAAAAAATATCAAAACCATTAAAAAACTACCATTCCCACTTTAAAATCCCTTAGTGGGACTAGGTCGCCCAAGTTGGTGACCTAGTCCTTTTTGAGGATTTTTGAAGTTTCAAGCAGCAAAATGAATATTTTATCATAAATTATTGATGGTTGTTGGCTTCTTAGGTCAAAACTCCTGACAATTAGGTCTTGTTTCTTATATATACTTATTTTTAGGTCATTTTGCCATTCTCTCTTAGTCAATTTTCACATCCAACTCCAAAAACCAAGTGCAAAACATCTTCCTCAAGAAGATTCATCTCTCACACAACAAAAGTTGAAGCTTTTGGATAGAAAAATAGGGATTTTTTTAGGTCTTCAAGCTCACTTCATATTCGAGATCAATCATTGAAAAGGGTTGGAGATAGATGCCTATGGAGATTCATGGAGCTATCTAGGCTAAGGAGGTGCAACTAGCCACCAAATCACTCCTAAAGACTAATTTCCAAGTGCCTCCATCTTCTACTTTCACCCCATGTGTAGATTTAAGGTTTGCATCCCATTTAAATCCCTTGTTACATTCATTTGCAATGGTGTAGGGTTTCTAGGGTTAGAGTCTTGCATCATTTCAAATCTTTTACATACATCTTATTCTAGCACAATAGAATAGGGTTTTGCTTTGTTTCAAGCTTTCCTAGTTCTAGACACACTTAGGGCTAGGGTTTTATGTAGATTTCTATTTAATTTCAATTTTAAATACAAACTAGGGGTTTGACCAAGGCAAACCCCACATTAGAAACACAAATATATTTTGTTTTGCAAGTTATTTTGTAGATTCAGAGTAGGATTCCCGTGAAGAAGGAGAATATAGACCAAAGGCCTTTGTGTCCACTTTCGGTTTCTCATAAAAGTAGAAAGGGACTAGGTCGCCCATAATGTTGACCTAGTCCCACTAAAGCTTTTTGACACTGAAAGATGCATTTTGAGGACCTAGTTGACAGAAATGGCCTCCAAAGCATATTTCTCGAAAAGGGACTAGGATGCCTCACTTGGCGTAAGTATCCCAAATGACTCAAAACCCTAATTTTCTAGGTTTCCAGTGACTTCCACAATCTCTGCTTGAGGCCTCTTCAGTTTCTAGGTGCGTTTCTCTGATCTGTTGGGTTAATTTTCTCATATTGCTTTCATTTATATTGTATTACATCATGTGTTTTCTAGCAACATAAGGTCTATTAGTTTAGGTTAAGTAGTTACATTTTCATAGCACATTTCAGGACCTTTGCACACCACACTAACATATTCAATCCCTAGCATTGAATGAATCACAAGATTTGGTACCCCTAGTGGTAAAAGAAAACCCCCTTCCTTCTAGGTGAAACCCAAGAAAGTTGTAGAGGACATATTCTTCTACCCCACCCAAAGCAACCAAATTTTGTTGTTCAAGACGAAAAAGGTTTTTCCTTCACACCTTTTCACTTTAGGGTTCATTCAAAGGGGGAGTTAGGGGCTTAATGTGATGTGTGTGAGATTCCCTAATTGTAATAAACTAAAAATGCAATGATTAATGAATGTTAAACTATTCAAATGCAAAGTGTTGGAAAACACATAATGATATACAAACATATAGGAAATGACCTAATAATCTACACTAAACTATACATAAATGAATGAGATAGGATGTGTGCTCTTGGAAGTAGAAGAAGGATCTGATGGAGGTCTGGAATGCTGATGAAAATGTTGCAGAAGCTGAAAGGGACACTTGTGCCTATCTGGGCAACCTAGTCCCAAATTTCAATAAAATTGGACCAGAGCCTGTTTCTGCCAAATGGGTGTCTGAAAATGTAAAAATCACTGGAAGGCCTATTCAGTGGGACTAGGTCACCATTTTTGGTGACTTAGTCCTCTTCAGGATTTCTAGAATTTCTGAAGGGGAAGCATAAGCCCCCGATTTGCACCTTGGTTCTTCACAGTTGTTCACTTCTGAAACTGTGATATTCGGGCCTCAGAATGACTTTTGGTGGATGTTTGGACTTTGCAAGCAAGGAGAGGTCTTCAAAAATTCTTTAAAGTCTTCAATGATCTTCAATGTACCTAAATATGCAAACACACAAGGAGAGAAAGAGAAAATGTTGATTGTTATGGATTAGGGGTTTTCCTTGGTCAAACCCCTTTTGGGTAACTAAACCAAAATTAATAGAAATTAATAGCAGTCATGGTAGGAGGGTCCTAAGAGAGAAAAATCTGGGTTGTGCAGGTAGAGTAACACAATAGAAGCAACACAAAATCTGGAGGAAAATGTAGATTAACACATTATTATTGTCATGAAATTCAATTACATATAGTCGGCCACATCTGCGTGTCTAGATTCGGCTCACGGGCCTGATTACAATATGCTCAAAATATACTACTCATACATGAGAATGAAAATCCTATAGATCAAACTCTATATACATCTTATTCTACTTCCTTGATATTCACTGCCAATCTAATGGTTCAATACAAGCTTTATATCATATTTGCGGGTCGAAAAACATCTGCATCGGCCAAAGATCATTACAATATCCGATGAACAAATGTAGGGCGTGCAAGAACAGGTTGGCCTCAAATCTAAAATTCTTCCATGGATGATGTGCACGATGAAGTGTGAACCTAAAATAAAGGTTGGGGACACTCCATAGAATGATTAGAAACACACCATGAGGATTTGCAAGTTATGGGAAGGATCCATGATCGATCAAACTAGCCGTTAGGTTTTGAAGTTATTCTGAGGCCAGAGCCAAAACTGTCATTCAATCTGGAAGTGCTAACTTGCTGGAAAAAAATCCAATCGAGTTGAAAACTTGGAGTAAGGTAATTGAACATGTCCTCGATGAAACCATAGGTATGCAAGATTTGGAGAGAAAACACGAAGGAATACTAGATCTCCCAACTTGAACAAGAACAAGAACAAAACTAAATTAAAATATTTTTGGTTGATGCAAGATTGTTGAGAACCAAGGATGCTCCTGCATCAGACATCCAAGGTTAATGAAAAGTTAGTCCCTCACTTTACTGGGGCCAAAAGAAAACCAATACTGTCTACCTCAGCTTGAGAAATCCAAGAAGAATCTTCCACTTCACAAGGTATTCTTTATATTGTCTTCCACAAGTCTTTCTCCCATCTCTAACATCCAAAATCTCTTTTATCCCATCTGATTGTTTTTTAGGAAGTTGTTCTTCCAATTTTTCTTTACTATCTTCACCAAAATAGATCTTCAATGTTGAATATAGGCGATATATCCATGTCATCTGGTAATTCTACTTCATATGCATTTCTTGAGTAAAACTTCATCAAAATCCTACAGGGTCCAAACTTTCTCATCTTCAATTTACTGTTTGTGCCAATTGGGAATCTTTCCTTCCTCAAATATACCATTACTTCATCTCCAACTTTGAACTCCTTATGTCTCCTCTTTTCATCTACTTTCTCCTTATACTTTCAGTTCATGTTTTCTAAATGTTGCTTCACTTGAGTATGCACTTTCTTCATGTGTTTTGTGAATTCTTCTTCTTCTACACTCCTTTTATCTTCTTTACTAATGTATCTTAGTTCTAATATACCTCTAGGATGAACTCAAATAACAATCTCAAAAGGTTTCTTTCCTATACTTCTATTCACTGAATTATTGTATGAAAACTCTGCTTGTGCAAGGGCTAATGCCAACTTTCGGTCTTCTCTCAAACCAAAAATCTCAGCAAATTTCCCAAACTCCTATTCACTACCTCTATCTATCCATCAGTCTATGGGTGAAAAGTAGAATTTAACTTTAAATTTATCTTCAATTTCTTCCAAAGTGTACTCCAAAAGTAACCAACAAACTTTGTATCTCTGTCTGAAACAATACTCCTAGGTAATCCATGCAATCTGACCACTTCCCTAAGAAAAATGTCTGCTACATGTACTGCATCTATTGTCTTCTTACAAGGTGTGAAATGCGCCATTTTAGAAAATATTTCTACCACCACAAATATAGAATGATTACCTCCTTGTGTCTTCAACAAACCAAGTATGAAATCCATGCTGATATCCTCCCAAGGTTTTTCTGGAATTGTCAACAGTTTATATAATCTAGCATTTTGACTACTCCCTTTTGCAACTTGACAAACTCTACAACTCTGCACAAATTTCCTAACATCCTTATGAATCTGGGGCCAAAATTAATTCTCAGTTACCAATGCTATGGTTTTATCAATCCAAAAATGTCCTTCCAATCCTCCACTATGTTTCTCTTTCACCAAGTTATCCCTCATAGAACTTTGGGGTATACACAACTGATAATTTCCTCTAAATACATATCCTCCTGAATGAAATAATCTAACCACTGACTTCTATCCTCCAAAATTGGTTATTTATATTTTCTCCAAAGTTTTGCAAAATCCAAGTTTTCCTCATACAAGTTCTTCAATCCATCAAAGGCTAATACATCCACTTTCATCTGTGTCAATAAATTCCTTCTACTACTCAAAGCATCAAAAACTCTATTTGACTTTCCACTCTTATGTTTCAAAATAAAAGTGTAACTCTACAAGAATTCCACCCATCTCATGTGTTTCTAATTTAACTTACCTTGACTATTCAAATAATGCAAAGCCTGATGATATTTATACAACACAAACTCCTTAGACAACAAGTAATGTCTCCACTTCTTCAAGGCTTGAACTAAGGTATAAAACTCTTGATCATGCACTAAATACCTTTTCCTTGCATCATTCCACTTCTCACTGAAATAAGCTACCAGTCTTCCTTCTTGACTTAACATTGCTCCAATTGCATTTCCACTTGTATCACAGTCTACCTAAAATACCTTACTAAAGTCTGGTTAAGGCAACACAAGTTGCTTAGTCACCTTCCATTTTAACAACTCAAAACTTTTGTCTACTCCAGATTTCCATCTAAAATCCTTCCTATCTCCTCTCATTGTTTCTTTCATAGGGTTGCAAATAGAACTGAAATTCCTAATGAACTTTTGGTAGAAACTAGCCAATCCATGAAATGATCTCACTTCTCCAATGCTCTCAGGTGTAGGCCATTCAATAATTTCACTTACCTTCTTAGGATCCATCTTCAATCCATCTAAAAATATCACAAATCCCAGATATACCAACTCCTCCTTCATGAAACTACACCTCTTGATGTTTATCAACAATTGATCTTCTGTCAACCTCTGCAAAACTCGTCTTATATGCAACAAATGTTCTTCCCTAGTCTTACTGAAAATCAATATGTCATCCAAATAAACAATCACAAACTTACCCAAGAATTTATTCAATACTTCATTCATCAACCTCATGAAAGTACTCGGTGCATTGGTTAGTCCAAAAGGCATCACCAACCACTCATGCAATCCTTCATTTGTCTTGAATGTTGTTTTCCACTCATCTCCTTCTTTGATTCTGATCTGATGATATCGACTCTTCAAATCTATCTTTGTAAAGTATTTAGCTCCACTCTGACAGTCCATAATGTCATCTATCTAGGGCAAAGGAAATCTATACTTAACTGTGATCTTTTTTATGGCTCTAGAGTCTATACACATCCTCCATTGTCCATCCTTCTTAGGTGCTAGAACTATGGGTACAACACAAGGGCTTAAGCTTTCTTTGATCAGACCTTTTCTTAACAATTCCTTCACTTTTCTATTCAATTCTTCATTCTCTGCTAGTGTCATCCGGTGTGCTTCTTTTTTAGGTAAACTAGCTCCAGGAATTAGATCCATGCAATGACTAATACTCCTTACAGGTTGCAATCTAATAGGAACATTATCTGAAATAATAGCTTCATATTCTACCAGTAATTCCTTTATCTCCTTAGGTTGTCCTTCCACATGCTTCAATTCTTCAACCTTCTTAGGCACCAAGGAATAACACATGCTCTCATGTCTCAGTCCATCCAGAAATCTCCTTCCATCAACCAAACAAACTCTAGCATTCGTACAAACTTCAACTTTAGGAACATCCTCCAAGGGTAAAAAAATATGTTTCATCCCATTAGCAACAATAGTGTATATGTTCTTCTTTCCATCATGAATAGCATTTCTATCATACTACCAAGGTCTTCCCAACAAAATATGGCATACATCCATAGGCATGATATCACACAAAACTTCATCATGGTAATGTCCTATCTTCGATTTCACCAAACATTGTTCACTAAACAATATCTCATGCTCATCTTGGATCCAAGCTATCTGATAGGGCTTCGGGTGTTTTAGTCTTTCCAACTTCAATTTGGTCACTATTTCTTCAGAAACTAGGTTCTCTGAACTTCCACTATTAATGATCACTTTAAAACATTTATCAACTACCTTGCATCTGGTCTAAAACAAATTCTTTCTCCACAATGGTTCCTTCTCCAATTCACCTTGACACAATACTCTCCTATTTATCAACACTTGTCCTTCTTCTGGGTGATCAGGTGATCCAGCATGATTATCCTCAATAAAGGTTGTTCTTCTATTGTTATCACTCTTTCTACTTGTCTCTCCTTGTTTGCATTCAAAGCCTCTATGTCCTTCTCCACCCAATTTGAAACAAGTTCCCCTTAATACTCTTTTCTCTTGTCCTCTATCATCTTTTCTATATCCTTCATTTTGGTAACCGCCATATCCTCTGATTCTTTAAGAGTTTCCATCATCTCTTTGCTATGAATTCCCATTCTTACTGACCTCCTTATCTTTGTTTTGATATGGGAAATATCCTCTTCCTCCTCCAGGAAAAATTCTTCCTCTCTAAAATCTTCCACCTCTTCCTCTTTGTCTCTACTCATGTATTTTTTTTAGCTTCTCTTCTGCTTTTAGGGCACACTGATATGTTTCTTCCATACTCAATAGCTTAATCAAACTGATCTCATCTTGTATATATGACCTCAAACCATTTACATATCTGGCTACTTGCTCAATCTCATCCTCCGAATGTCCAAATTTGATTTTCAACTTACAAAACTCCTTAGTATACTCTATCACACTTGATTCCTTCTATTTCAGATTCTGCAACTTCTTGAACAAACTGATCTAATAGCCAGCAAGAATGAAATTTGTCTTCAACTTATTTACCATTTGATCCCATGATCTTATCTTCTCCTTTCCTTTATTTGCCTATCTATCTGCAAATGTTCCCACCAAAGGAATGCATGTCCTTTCAACTTGTTACAATCGAATTTCACCTTCTTATCTTCTTGGGTACCTTCAAAATCAAAGTACTTTTCCATCTTTATTATCCAATCTATTATCCAACATACCATTATAATATGGTGGATTAAAATGTGGCTTAGTGTTTACTCTTGTTAGGGCTCTTATGAACCTTTCTTCTCCCTAATCAAGGCTAGGTTGTTCTTCTCTTGCAACTTCTTATTCTTCTACTTCTTCGTCACTCACATCATCAATTGGTCGACCTCTCCTTTGGGTCATTTCAACTGCTTCCTATCTAGCAGCAATTCCTCTCAACATCTCCAGTACAGCTGGGTCTGCATTTATACGCGCTTCATTTCCTCTACCATTCCTTATTCCCGCCATCCTTACACAAGTCTTCTACAACTATAGGTTGGATCCTTAGTCTTCCACCCCACAAATAATATTCAACAAGTCTATGTAAACTCTAGCGATCTTGTAACAAATGAATCTCACTCTGATACCAATTTGATGGCAGTCACAATAGGAGGGTCCTAAGAGAGAAAGAATTTAGTCGTGCAACTAGAGTAACACAACAAAAGCAACACAAAGTCTACAAGAAAATGCAGATTAACACATTATTATTGTCATGAAATTCAATCACATATAGCCAGCCACATCCGAGCATACAAATTCAGTTAACATGCTTGATTACAATAAGCTCAAAATACAATGTTCATACATGCGAGCAAAAATCCTATAGATTGAACTCTATATACATCCTATTCTACTTCCTTGATATTTTTTGCCAATATAATGATTCAATATAGGATTTATATCACATCCGTGGGTCAAAAAACATCTGCGTTGGCCAAAGATCGTTACAATCTCCGATGAAGAAATGTAATGTGTTCAAGAACAGGTTGGCCTCAAATATGAAATTTTTCCATGGTAGATACACATGATGAATTGTAGACCTAAAAAAAGGTCAGGGAAACTCCATGAAATGATTAGAAACACACTGTGAGGATCCACAAGTAATGGGAAGGATATGTGATTGATCAAACTAGCCGTTAGGTTTTGAAGTTATTATGAGGCTAGAGCCAAAACTGTCAATCAATCTAGAAGCGATAACTTGTCAAAAAAAGATCCAATTGAGATGAAAACTTGGAGTAGGGAAATTGAAATTTTCCATGATGAAACCATAGGTATGCGATATCTAGAGAGAAAACACGAAGGAATACTAGATCTCCCAACTTGAACAAGAACAAGAACAGAACAAGAACAAAACTAAATGAAAATATTTTTGGTTGATGCAAGATTGCCAAGAACCAAGGATGCTCCTACATCAGAAATATAAATCATGAATATTAAATAATGGATTAATGGAGTAATTTACCTTGCCATGATAAGAGATCTTGTGTTGTTGTAGCAAGAAACCCTTGAATGCTTTAGAAAATATGTCTTGTTGACTTGGAATGATCAAACCCTAGCTTGCTTGAGAAGGACAGAAGAGAGGTGAGAGGAGTGAATAACGAGTGTGTCTTATAAGAAATTAGGGTTTTTAGGCTTATTTATACAAGTTATGCCCTAATTTTCCAAAAATAATACCATACAGGCTGACCTTAGGGTTTTAGAGACAAAATCCTAAAAGATAATTAAGTTTATTTCAATTTTTAAGCCACATAGGACTAGGTCACCCAAGGTGGCGACCCAGTCCACCTGGGAAAATTTCATTGATTTTTAGGGATTAAAGTGTGATTAATAATGTTTGTTGGGATTGTCTTCTGAAACACATCTAAGATAAGGCTTGTATGTGTATTAAGGGGTCATTATAGCATAATAAAGGGTTGATTTGGTGATGAAAAGTCTAGGAAAGTGTGAAAATGTATTGTAACACCTTACAACACTTTGGCAAAAGGCTTGGAAAGGGGTAAAAAGAGGCTGAAAAAGGTCCAAAATTCCATAGGCAAGGATCCAAATGAGTCAAAAGTGTTATAGGATACACTTTTGGTGACACATTTAGCCCCCACTTTAGTGAGACTATGAAATTCCTTTAAAATCACACTAAAGTAGCCCAATGGAGATGGTGAAGAATGGAAAATAAGAAGAATGGGAAAGATGAAGGATGTAGTCAAGCCCCCAAGGATTTGAGATTCTAAGTCAACTTGACATCAATGTAAGAGACACATTCAAGGGTGAATGAATTATAAAAAAATGAGATACATGATCACACAATGATGAGAGCTTGAATGAAGAGAAGAGGGAAAGGTGAAAACATGCGCTCACTTTGGGGCCACAAAATAGCAGATCGTTCATGCGGTGAGTTGTCCTAAAAGGTGAGAAACATGCACATTGTTGGTATGTGCTCACACACACAAAGGTGTCTATGGGGAAATTTGTGTCGTTGGTTTGGCTTCCCACTCAAACCATAGAAAAGTTATACCTCATGATAACTTTGATAAGGTGCCACAAAAGGAAGTGATGTTTTGAAATTATTTTGTTCAAAGGGATTTTCCTTTGTTCATGCAATGTATCATCCTAAGGAACATTATGCGTAATGTCACCAAGAGAAGAAAATTGAAAATGTACTCATATTATGTCCAAGAGAGGCAAGGGCTCATCTTGTATGCAAAAGAGGAAAAATGAAAATGTCTCATCTTGAGCAACATTGTACAAAATGTTTCTAGGAGAAGGAATTGTAGGAAAAAAGAAGATATCATAATTAAAATGTGAGTGGTGATGTATGTCCCCACTTTAAAGGAATTTCGACACATCATTCTGTGAGAAATTGTTTTAAAGTAGAAGAGGATGACATGAGAGCTTGTTTAGAAAGCCCTATGTTGAGTCATATGTTTTAGAAAAGTTGCATCATGAGGAGTGTATATCACATGTGAGTCAACTTAAGATGTATCATCCACATCTCAAGCTTACTCTTATATGTTCATGAAAATTTAATGATAAGCCAAAAGAGATAAGGACAAGTAACATACAATGGAAAAAGGCTAACTAACCCCTTGCCCCCACTTAGTGTAGGACAAGAGTGAGCCAAAAGGATTAAGGGAATGTAAGGTTGAGTGAAAATTAGTATCGATTAGAGGAATGAGATTCCCCCACATGATGGAGAGTACCAAACTCCTTAAGATGTTGTATTTTATGACTCAAGGCCTTACACTCATTGGTGGAATGACCATGAACTCAGTGGTAGGCACAAAAGGAATTTTTGTGGTAACATTTCTTGTGAGTTCTAGGAGGAATGGATATCAAGTGATCTTGGAGGAGTCTTAATTAGATACATTCTTGATTGAAGGGAGAAGGTGTTCCTTTGGTTTTCAACAAGGAAAGGTCATGCTTAGGATAGGATGTCATACCTACACAAGGCACTATGGATTGTAAGATTTTGTATACTCATGTAGAGGAGTGTGTAAAATCCAAATCAGTAGTGGGTTGCAAGATGACATTGGCATTAAGCGAAGATTCCTTTTTTGGTTTCAAAGGATTACTTTCGAAGGTTGGCGTAGAAGGGTGATTTGGGATAGTGTTGGCGGGAGGTGAAGGATTGATGGTTTTTATTAGAGGACAATAACCAAGACCATGACGAGTTGTGTGCATGGAAGGTTCAATAAGGTTGTGGATACCTTGTTCGTTAGCACCACAACCATTTCCACTGTAACCAAGTTGTTTCATGAGATCATAACCTTTTCCATAAATCCTTTTCAGCTTTTTTGGATTGGGTGATTGTTCATTGGTTGCTTCATTGTCTAAAGTAGTTGAGGTGGATGCTTTTGAAGGATCAACCAAGTCTTGTGTGGATAAGACTATGTTTCCCTTTTTAGAGTCTTTGTTGATGATATTGGATTCTCCTAATAAGGAGGGGTGAAGTCTAAGGAACCCCAATCATCATCTAGGAGTTGGGTGATTGGCATAAGATGTTGTTCTTTAGATGGTTGTTGGGAGGGTTCCACTTGGGTGGTTGGTGTTAAGGTGTTGAAATGATTCTCTTTGGTTTTTTCAATGTTTAAGCAACTGTTAGGATTGGGATCAGCTTCAAGTGTGTACACTTTGTTGTTGTACATTTACTTCATCTTATGATGAAGAGTGCAAGGCACTTCATTCATTACATGAATCCATGGCCTGCCTAAGAGAAGATTGTATGAAAGATCATGAGGCATAACATGGATTTTAGTGTCCAATGTGGCCATTCCAACTGTAAGAGGTATAGTGACCACACTGAGTGGTTGCTTAGTGACATTGTCAAATCATTTGATGTAGGATCTATCTATGCCAAGTCTATCCAAAAGGAACACACTACACACAATAAGGGCAGAGCCTATATCTATAAGAGTTCTCTTGATCCCTTTTGTTTTGTATTGAGAGATTATTATGAAAGCCTCATTTTATTTTTGTACATCCAAAGGAGGGAGCTCACTTTGGTGAAAAACAATATCAAAATTTATTCTGTGAATAATAGTTGCTTTGTCATTTGATGGCTTAGTAGAAGGGATGGGAACTTGTTGTAGGGAATTGTGTATCATGTTGTGATAGTGACAGGAGACTTGAATAAGATCCCATAAGGATATTTTAGTAGGAGTAGTTCTTATTTGATCAACAAGGTCATACTCCCTAGGTAAAAGCACAAAGCCGTGTCACACTTTATAAAGGAAACGACCAATAACTTTTAAACTTGAATCACTAAAAAGTAGCATATATGTTTTGAATTTTTAAATGATGTAAACTAGTAAAATATGTATTTTTTAGTATATTTTATGTTTGTATTTTTTATAAGAAATTAAAAAAATATTTTAAACTAGTTTTTCATAAATTAACACTATAATTTAGTTGCTAATAAAATGCTGAAAAATGAAGTTGCACGGGACGTCAAACTTTTTATAGTAAATTTTATTTTTTTTCTTTCAAATTTTTTTCACAATGACAAAAATATATAGCAAATTCATAGTAAATTTGGTCAAATGATTTTAAATAGTAAATTTTATTTTTTCTAATTTTGTTGATATGTGGTATGTAGGATGTTTTTGGACTCGATGAAGAGAATTGATTGTTTGATAGTGTTAGTTTAGGTTTGGCCAACCTAGCATACTAGCATTGATTGCGAAGAAGGTTTTTTGTTTGTGGAAGCATGATGTAGTGTTTCGGTGTAGATTTAGGTCCTAATTAACTCTTAGTTTGGTTTTCCTTCACTTATTTCCACCATGGAAGTGTTTGGTGCTAACCTATTTGGTGGTTGCATGTTTGAGGTTCATACATTTCATTGAGACTGACCTAGAGAAGTTGTTTGAGGTTGCGGTTGATATACATATGCAAGTTTAATTATTGGAGAAGTGTGTGGTGTGTTGTTTTATGTGAAGGATGATGAAAATTTAATCAAGTGTTGTGATATGAGTGTGATTTTAAACTCCTAAGGCTATCGGAAGCAGTGAGTAGGTGTCTACATTCTCACAATATCAAAAAATAAATAGCAAATTCATAGTAAATTATTAATGAAATAGTAATCCAAGATTGTTTTCATTGATATTCATAGTTTAGTTATGGGAAACAATAACTAAACTAAACTAGGTATTGAAGCATAACTAAACTAGGTTGATAGGAAATATTTGGATAAAATGTTCTACCATCAAAACACAAGACATGAGAAACATAACCATGATCAGGAAACTGGTGCCATATCCTAAAGCATGGAGTCAAATGAGAAAACTAAACTACAAGGTAAATTTCATCTTAGACAATTATGAACTATATGAATTGCATTACAATCCACATATTTATACCAAATTCTATCACTACTTTGTTAATCTGGCTGCTAGCTTACATGAACTTACACATTAACTGAGGTATTTAACCAATCCTTTGAACCAGAGCCATCATTAAAATTCAATTCACAGTAAGGAACAATGAAGATCAATGAAAACAATCTTGGATTACTATTTCATTAATAATTTACTATGAATTCGCTGTATATATATTTTTTTTCTTTCAAATTTTTTTCACAATGACAAGAATATATAGCAAATTCATAGTAAATTTGGTCAAACTATTTTTCATAGTAAATTTTTTTTTTTTAATTTTATAGTAAATGATTATGAGCTCTAGCATTGGCTCCAGATTCTTTTTTGAGTAGCTTCTAGTCTTTTTCATGGCTTTCAATGCACGAGGACCATCCTTTGTACATTGCTTTTGGTACTTTATATGAATATTAGTGTTCGAGATTTCAGAGTCGCCACCCAAAATGTTGGGAATTATGAAGTGATTGCACTTCTCTTTTGCACTCGCGACTTTGGATAAGATCCTAAACATTACCCGACACACTGACAAAGAACATACAAAACCTAGATGCATGTGCTAGACATGAAAAATATACGCACAATTTTAAAACAATTATTTTCCAGTTAACAAAGAATATTGTGACAAATGACTCTCACTATGCCAGATCTATACTAGAGACTTTGAATTTCATAACTCCCCAATAGAGTCACCATTTTGTTGGTGATTTTTCTTACAACCCAAATGGATCTCTCGAGAGCTTCTATGAACTTGCCACATTCAATAATAAAAGTCTAGGAAGCGATTGGCCAACTTGATGAGAAAAGCGATAATGCTAATTCTCCTACACTTCGAGCTTTGTCAGACCCAGGGGGTATTCCCTACAATATTATTTCAAATGCAACGTAAAAAAATCTCAACTAAATATTCTCGAACAACATATAGATTCCCCATCCATGCTAAAAGATGAAAACCTTCAAAAAATTGGTTATTCCTCGAAAAGGTTCAAGTCCAATTTAGCAGAGAATTGCAAGCATAACTAAACTAGGTTGATAAGAAATATTTGGATAAAATTTTCTACCATCAAAACATAATACATGAGAAACATAACCATAATCAGGAAACTGGTGCCATATCCTAAGGCACGGAGTCAAATGCAAAAACTAAACTATAGGGTAAATTTCATCTTAGACAATTATGATCTATATGAATTGCATTACAATCCACATATTTATACCAAAGTCTATCACTACTTTGTTAATCCAGTTGCTAGCTTGTATGAACTTACACATTAACTGAGGTATTTAACGGATCCTTTGAACCAGAGCCATCATTAAAATGCAATTCATAGTAAAGAACAATGAAGATCAATGAAAACAATCTTGGATTGCTATTTCATTAATAATTCACACAAGATATTACAAGAGAGAAAACAGACTCAAGAGATTTTCATATTCAATACAAACATGCCTAAGAACCCCATAATTAACCAAGTTCTTTTATCTCACTCAAAACTGTAAGATCAAGATTTACATTCATACTCTCTATATCATAAGCCTCTTCTTTCTCAAATCTCAGATTCAACAGCAGACCTTGTACCATGACCCAGAATTCCCTTTTATAAAACAAGGGAGCAAAACAAGCTTCAGGCTAGAGGGTACACATTTCCATTTTTCATTGGACCGCTAATTCCTAATTCAGTTACATTTGCATCATGTGGCTAGAGGGAAAAGGCATGAGACAAGAATAATCATTAGTTGCTATGGAAGAAGAAAAAATTCCTTTCAAAAGGCAACTCGTGCATACCGAAGGCATCTTTAACTGTTATAACACTTTATGCCACCTCAACAACTTGTACCTAAATTCAAGAGAAGAATGTATATTTTCAAATGTAACTTCTGAGGCCAAACCTGTATTATACATGACCAAGTCACATTTCTCAACCTTAGTACTCATATTTCAAATTCATCGGTGAATACCTTTTTCCATTATTCAAAATATTTCTCATATGGCCACTTAAAAGCAATAACTTGATTAATCTTATCTCGATAAGGTGCATATTTTACCATTACCGACATGGCCTCATTATCAAAGTCTTCTAAGAAACTAATAACAAATGATAGTTTCTCAAGTGTATTCTCCAGCATACCGATGTCAGCATTCCTGCATATCTCATGGGTTTGAGCTACCATTATATTAGCCATTTGATCTCTCCAAACCTATAAAGGTTTACCTCATCATAACTATGCAGAATTTGTGGTAGTGGAGTCAAGTCCATCCCATCATTCTTAGCCTTTAACTCCCGTGCAACTTCATTTTGAAACTTTAGTGCATGGATATATTTTTTTCCAATTTTGATAGATATATATTTGTATATAAGTATTAAAATGTGTGTGAATAAAAAACAACTATTTCCATCAGATGTCAACATTCGTATTAAATATTATCTAAAATGCAAAAAAAATTATACCATCTTGAAATAGAGTCTTTTATCTAGTGCATCATATTTTTTTCAATTTGTTTTAATAATTTTTAGTATTTTTCCTTGGCATGGTAATCAACCTAGTATTTTTTGCTGATAACCTACTTTTACTATAAATAAAAATATAAATAATAATAATAATTAAACTATTAAAATAAATATATTTTTGAAAACTACACTTATGGATCTACAAAAGGGTATTTTTACATTTAAAAACAAATGTTATTTTCATGAGGAGGAGTTATTAAAACTTCAAGTTTTTCAAATAATTTTATTTTTTTTGGTAAATTGGCCTCAAAGTGGTGCTCCATATATTTTTAGCCAACAATTTTAGTTGAATAAATTTTGGAATATCTAACTTAGCTAGAATGAATCTTACTAGGTCATATGTTTGACCAAAATTGATTTTTAGTTAGAAATACTTAAATTCAGTTGTGCTGATATGTTGGTTGAAAGTGTGACACAACTTTGTGCTTTTACCCCCCTAAGAATTGAATTTAAGCAAGGGGTAGCGCGTAAGGTGGGAGGAGATGAAGGTAAGGAAGTGGAGGTTGGTGGTTGGGAACATGGGTTGTTGCAAATGTAATGTGTATGAGATATAGTATTATGACTTGGTTGTTGTGACACATTATGGGTAGGTGGGTAGAGGGTAAATTTAGGTTTAGGTTTGGTTGAAGGAGGGTAAAGGATGATTTGAGGTTGAATAATATTAACATCCCCTAGGGAAGGAGAGTCTAATATAGGCTCTACATATTATTTTAAGGGAATAATATTGTTAAGGAAATGATTAATGATGGGATTATGATGAGAGGAAGGATTAGAATAGGGTTCTATTTGATCTTCAAAGGGTGCATTCACTTGTGCCATACTATCAACACGAGTAGAAGAGTGTGTAAAAGGTTCATCACATGCTTCACTACAAGAAGAGGAGGCATAAAGAGAAGGATGATTATGATTGCCAAATAGGTAGGGAGGGTCAAGAGTCTTATTACTTTTAGGAGAAGGATCATCTAACATCAACATGTCCTTGTTGCATCAAGGAGGGAAATTAGAAGAAGGGAAAGGTTGATCATCATAGTTAGGGAGACTAGGTAAGGTAATGTTTAGAAATTTGTTTATAATGTCATGTTCTTGTGTTAAGATATCTTCCCAAAGGGGATGAGGAGAAGAACAAGAAAGACCGTCATGATGCTCAACAGTTATACCTTCTTGTAGCAAGATACCTCTGTCACTAGAACGAGATGTAACAAGAGGAAAACTTATGATCATCATGATTGTCTATGTTTGTATTTTATTCTAACACATCATCCTCACAAATAGGAGAGATAGAAGGGAGTGTAGGTTCAAGACAATTATAAATGTTTTCATTTGCTAGACTCTCATAACTAGGGAATGCATTGAATGAATTATTAACATGTTTATTTACTAACTTTTTCTTTGCAATTTTAGAAAGAAGTGAAACTAAAATGATTAAATAATGTAAAATGCAATGGAAAGAAAAGAGGAAATACAATTTTCAGATTACAAAGAAGGCAATTTGTTGATTACACTATCAATGATCTAAAAATAAAATATTGTGAGTACAAAATTTGAAAATGTACAATGCATGAAATGAGCTAAAGTAACCTAATTCTACTAAAATACATGTAAAGGAAACACAACCTATTGATACACATAGGTAATGGAACAAAACATAAGCATAAAATAGGGTTTTCAACTCTGTAAAGGACAGTTTCAGAGGCCTCAAGGGAGTAGGTCGCCCAGGGTGGCAACCTAGTCCACCTGGTGATTTTTTTAAGATTTTTTTAGATGTTTTGGATTGATTGAGGTGGCTTCTATATTGGGTGATGCAGATATAACATGAAAATGCAAAAATTTTGATGGGTTTGAATGATTTAATATGCAAAAATATAATCTAAATGCGCTTCTCACTAATGCAAAAATTTAAAACCCTAGAATGCAAATTTAGCAATGCACAATGCAATACTATACCAACCTAGGATGCTACAGAAGTCCAAATCAGAAGAGAGGGTAAGAGAGTCGGGTTCACCAAAATGAACCACCAAAAATGAAGAGGGGAAATATGTACTCTTACACTTCTAGGGTTTTGCACCTAAGAGGAAAGAGGTCTTTCTTTCACACCTTTTCACTTTAGGGTTCATTCAAAGGGGGGGTTAGAGGCTTAATGTGATGTGTGTGAGATGCCCTAAATATAATAAACTAAAAATGCAATGATTAATGAATGCTAAACTATTGAAATGCAAAGTGATTGAAAACATATAATGATATGCAAACATATACGAAATGACCTAATAATGTACTCTAAACTATACATAAATGAATGAGATGGGATATTTTCACTTGGAAGTAGAAGAAGGATCTGATGGAGGTCTAGAATGTTGATGAAAATGTTGTAGAATCTAAAAGGGATAGTTGTGCCAATATGGGTGACCTAGTCCTAGATTTGAGAAAACTGGTCCAGACCTTGTTTCTGCCAAATGGGTGTTTGAAAGTGTAAAATTCACCGAAAGGCCTATCCAGTGGGACTAGGTCGCCACTGTTGGCGACTTAGTCCTCTTCACGATTTCTAGAATTTATGAAGGGGAAATGGAAGCCCCCAGTTTGCACCTTGGTTCTTCATAGTTGTCTGCTTTTGAAACTTTAATATTCAGGCCTAAAAGTGACTTTTCATGGATTTTTGGATTTTGCAAGCAAAGAGAGGTCTTCAACAAGTCTTGAAAGTCTACAATGATCTTGAATGTACCTAAATCTGCAAACACACAAGGAGAGAAAGAGAAAATGTTGAGTGTTATGGATTAGGGGTTTGCCTTGGTCAAACCCCTTTTAGGTAACTAAATGAAAATGAATAGAAATGTAAAGCATGAATATGAAACAATGGAGTAATGGAGTAAGTTACCTTGCCATGATGAGAGATCTTGTGTTGTTGCAGCAATCAACCCTTGAATTCTTTAGAAAATATGTCTTGTTGACTTGAAATGATCAAACCCTAGCTTGCTTGAGAATGAGAGAAGAGATGAGAGGAGTGAATAATAAGTGTGTCTTATGAGAAATTAGGGTTTTTAGGCTTATTTATACAAGTTATGCCTTAATTTTCCTAAAATAACACCTTACAGGCTGACCTTAGGGTTTTAGAGACAAAATCCCGAAAGAAAATTAAGTTTATTTCAATTTTTATGCCACATAGGACTAGGTCACCCAAGGTGGTGAACTAGTCCACCTGGGGAAATTTCATTAATTTTTGGGGATTTAAGTGTGATTAATAATGTTTGTTGGGATTTTCTTCTGAAACACACCTAAGATACGGCTTGTATGTGTATTAAGGGGTCATTATAGCATAATAAAGGGTTGATTTGGTGATGAAAAGTCTAGAAAAGTGTGAAAATGTATTATAAAACCTTACAACACTTTGGCACAAGGCTTGGAAAAGGGTAAAAAGAGGCTGAATAGGTCCAAAAATCCATAGGAAAGGGTCCAAATGAACAAAAAGTGTCAAAGGCTACACTTTTTGGTGACATAGCACCAAAAAAAATTAACTAAAATACAGTTTGAATTGTTACTTACTATGCGAAAATTAAAAATTGAAAATCAGTGTTCATTTACTAGAATTGGCTACAAACAAAAATATAATACTACTATTGACTTATAAAAAGTTTATTGACATGAGAATCGCTTAAAATTTTTAAAAAAAAAAATTTGACAACAACAAATATAATAAAATAAAAAGCTACATTAGTGTATATACACAAGAATTTACAAAGAATAACCTTTTACCAACATGGTAAAATAACTAACCTTCTTCATCAACATGTGATGAAAAAACCAATACATGGTGATTGATCTTACAAATTTAATGAAGTAAAATAATAAAAACTTGTAGCATTTTCATATCCAATGCTTTGACATTTGGCTTATCAATTTTCCCTTCTCTTTGTAATGATGTAAATATTGATTTATGGTATGAAAAATAATGGAAAAACATCAACCACTGGAACACTAATTCATCTATGTGTTTATGCATGGCTATTGACTTTTGGACTTGATCTAGCTACCCACTAGCTATGCCACCCAAGAGTCACTTAATTCTTAGTTATATAGCTCTATGAGCATGGTGATTCAATGATTTCTCATAATAGTGTGACTTTCATTTATTTCCTCATCTTCCTTGAATTCTTCATCCACTTTGACACAACATATCATACTTGAAGGATTCAAAATATATATTTTTAATTTTTTTTTCCTTTAAAACTAGTATAATCTTCATCATCATACTATGGTAGCTCCTCAAACAATTTGATCATTTTATAATCTAGGGCTTCATTGATGATGTTTTTGTTACCATGTTAGATTTTTGAAAAAAAAAAAACATGAATAAAAAAAGACATAGGATCAAATAGAAAACAAGAACACCTTCCATGCATGAGAGTTGCAAACAAGTATTATCTATTCCTCAACAAGAGAAACTTACAAAATAAAAATATTTCTTAGAGTTACAATGAAGGAGGGTGATTAGAAGAGAAAACCCTGAATGACAAAGGGATTATATCATGACAAGTATCAAAACCACACGTGATGAGACAAAATGATATAATAATAGCTCAACTAATAAAAAAGAACATAGGATTTATTTTTTATTGTATTATTTTAAACTATTATTAGATCATTATGTTACATGATATGTGATAATAACACTTGTCATGATCTAATACCTTTCCAATTTAGGGTTTGTTCTTATAATCCCTCTCTTTCAGTGTAAGTCTAACCAACAAAGCTCTTGAGGTTCATTCTATAAGTTCTTTCTTTTTTAGGAAATAACACATCTTTATTTGTAACTCATGTGCACTAAAGGTGTTCTTTTTTTTTTTTTGATAGTACATCTTGTATGTTTTTCACAAATCTAACAAGGTAAAAAAGATTGGATTCAGCAAACCCCTTCATCATTTTTTATAGTTTTCTTCAACTATGATTATACGGGCTTCAAATTTGGAATCTTTATATATTTATAGGTTTTCATATTGAGTGATTTTTCATGAATTTTTGGTCAAAAAGGACCTCACCATTGTGCTAAGTAGGCCAAACAAACAAATATTGGTATAAAATTTGCCTATTTTTGGTCTCAAAAGTTGAGGCAAAAAAAAATTGGCGCATGGTCCTATATGACCCATGTACATCCTTGTATGAAATTTATTTTAAAAAATTAAAAAATATACAAAAACACACTAAGCACTTTCTTAATAGTGTTGTGTGCTATATAAGTCCCTCTAACCATAGAGCAAAGAACCACTCACACAACAAAGCATCACCCACCAAGTTGAACTCAAGAGGTGGTGCAACCAACCCTTGGCCAACTTTCCAATCACTTAGGGTCACATCTATGATCAGGGACCTTCCCTAACCACCTCCTTCACAACCCCCAATGGATCCATTTTCCCCCACATAGGTCATTTGTGTGTCCAACTCTCTGCACCCAACTCTCACCTAGACCCTATCACCCATGCCATCACATGAGTGAACAAGGTCTCAGCCATTTGGCCCTAGCACCTAGGAATAGGTCACCCATGTGACCAACAACTAAAAATTTTATCCCCCAAGTTGGCCTATAGCGATGATGAGAATAATTTTATAAAATAAACTATAATTTGTTAGGATTTTCAGCCAATATCATGACAACAAAAACCTTGTCCTTCCACAAAAACACTTGCACACAATGATCAGCCTAATTCACATTAGAGTTACTTAAAAATTTAAAATGAGCTTGCTTAAATAAGCAAGGAAAAGGAAATCCACCTATCATGTTGATTGACAAGTGCCCCATGATGTGGCACAAACAAGTAAACAAGTGTCCTATAGGTGTCAACCTTTGAATCACTTGGAATACATGCAAACCAACAACCTATTTGACCAATTCATCAACCTTGATGCCAAGTGTTGAGTGACCTTTGAGGTGAGATGGAAAGTCTTCCAACCTCAAAAAGGTAGAATGTGAGGTTTACCAAATAACTTGGTAACCTCTAGAGGCTTAAAGGTTATACATTCAGTTAGAAACGATGTTCTCTAACCTCATCATATTAAGTACACTAAAGTATAGTTAATAGATAAATTATTCAAAAATAATTTATGTCTCATGTTTGTGTCTTGTTTGCACACCGTTTTTTAATTGTAGGTAATATTTTGTGCATGTTTAGATGTTCCTATTTCTCCTTAATGCACTTCTTGGTGACACAATTTAAGTGGACCATTCTTGGCTCTCTCTTATCTACATCATGGGGTGTTTTTATTTTTGGTGTTAATGCTAACTTGGTTTCATATTGAAGTGATCTATGTATCCACTATTTATTTATATGTACTAGGTAGATGTAGTGATTGTTACAGATACATTTTGGTGAGATGGATCATTTACCATGTATGAACACTCTTAGATTCCTATTTCTAAAGGTGACCTTCTATTTTCACTTGATTAGTGTTCTTAAAACTACTAGTACATGTGTTCTTCAATTTATTCTTGCATGGTTGAGTAGTATCATGTAGATTCATGTGCCATTTATATCAGTGACTACTAGATGTTTTCCTTTGTTTGCAATCAGATTTGAGTAGTTTCATTAGGGGAATTCATGCATATTCTTGTCTTCTTGATATTTATCATCATCTATTTTAGAGGAGGCTCCTCATTTTAGCACTATATCATTCACCATTCAATAGTTGTCTACATCTTCTTTGTGCTTCAACGATGTTCTTCATGTCACTATTCTCTTTGGGCCACTATTTTTTAGGGCTTCTCTATCCTTCATTAACCTTACTCTCTTTTGGAGAGGAGTTTTTACCATGTGGTTTTATCCTTCTCTCTAGTTATGAGAGATTAAATTATTTTATTGTGCATGGGTAGCTCATTAGGCCTTGTTTGTTCGGACCCATTCATGCATTCTTTTCTTTGTTATGCATTTGATTTTTATGGGTTTTAGCTATTCCCTATGTTAGAATAATAATTAATTAGCTAATAAATAATTAATATTTAATTGATTATTAGGCTAATTTCACTTCATGCACTTAAGATAAAACTTAGGAGTGATTTTTTATTTTATTAGTTTGAACTATTATTAGATCATTTTGACTCATCACATGTGATGTTGAAACTTGTCATTATCTAACCCCTTTTGAATTTAGGGTTTTCTCTTATAAGCTCACTCTCCTAAATTATAACTCTAACCAAGCAAGCTCTTGAGGTTCATTTTGTAAGTTCTTTCTTTTTGAGGAGAAATTTTTGTTTCCAACTCTCATGTGTGTAAGGTGTTCTCATTTCCTATTTGATCTTGTGTCTTTTGTGTTTTTCCCAAATCTAAAACTTTTTCCATTATTCTCTTGTTGTGGGAGTTGAATATTTCTTATCTTAATTTTATAGTTCATTGCATTATATCTATGAAATGAATACATAATTTTAACATGAATTATTATGCACCAATCTCTTTTTTATTTTTTAAAACATCCTCCAAATTCAAGCCTAGATAATGTATCATAGATTCATCTTCTCTATCAAGGATAGTCTATCCATTATCTAGAATGGAAAATAGGATCTCTTATCTTTTTAATGTATACCATTGCATTATTTTAAAACTTCACCATTTCCTTTTGTAAGATCCACATGTTGTGCTACAAAATTTGACTAAAAAATATTAACATATTTATTAGTTCTTGTAGACATGCAAAATTGGCATCATGCATTTAATTAGGTCATATTCGTCCATTCATCAAATAAATCAAGTTTATTTGATTAATCTCTAAATTCCTCCATTTAAATTAAATAAAATCATCAGTAACACTAACATCATCCCCTTTAGCTAAATAAATAAAAATATTTATTTAACTAAATCTAAAATCATTTTCCATCTCCTTTTGATTTATTTTAACCCATAAATCTAAATAAAATAGGTCAAATCACCTAATCCTCTCTTGAGTTAACTAAATCGTGATTAATGTTAATCTTAATGCAAGTCCCATCCTCTAGCTTTCGCCACTTGCACATGAAAATAGATTTAATTCATTTATTAAATCTCCATTTTCTCTCAACATGGCATAATAGAGAATATTCCCTCAAATTTGAATTCAAATCCAAGTGGAATTATTCCTTCTAACAAGGCATTTATTTCACCTTACAAGTCCTTTTGCATTGAGCCAAGTGGCCATTACTCCATTTGACTCTCCCTCCACCTTGTCATTTCAACATTTTCAAAATTCAAATTTATGCATTTATGGGCACATTCATCAAAACTTGTGCATCCTTGGCCCATTCACATGGTTAAAAGTGGCTTCTTCCTATTGGTTGGGTTTTTATCCCACATTCATCTCATTTTCTTCTTGTCTCATCAAAACCTTCTATAAATGGAGAGGCTATACTTCATTTCAAACATCCACAACTTAGAGAAAAGTTACTCTCTTCACATTGAGAGATAATTTTGTCCACTCCATTGTCATTTGCATCTTAAGGAATTTTAATTATCATTTAGCTTATCAAGGGTTAGGAAAGGGCTACTTTCCACACAAACAGTAGCACCAATCCACTATGGGATAGGTATACATTGTGCTTCTTTTATGCTTTCAATTAGTTTGTTTTGTTATTTTGTTTATGAGGTATAATGTATTATTTCATAGGAGCACTACTTTATTTGCTTAGTTTTGAACTCACCATGCTAACAAGTGTTGAGGTTTAAGCTATTTGTAGATTTATGGTGCTCACAGTTCCATTTACACATTGATAGTTTTTGGTTAAAACCTCCTTATTCATCATGGATAACTAGTCTTTTCTTCATATTATGTTGACTTTTAATTTTAAGATATTAAAAAATCTTTGAAGAATGTGTAAAAAGTTAATCAAAATATGTGGGGATAGGCTAATAATGACTATAAATTTACAATATTGGCCTTCACACTATTTAGAAATGGGTTGTATGAAAGGGATTTTAGCTAAAAATTGTTTTTTGAGAATCATTGATTCATTAGAAATTTTAGAGCTTAATTATTTATTTGCAACAATTCCATTAGGATTATGGGATTGAGAAGAAGGTGAGGTGGGTGGGAAGAAATTTTAAATAAGATTATGTGGGACCTCATAAGAATATTCATATAATGGTGGAAGCAAAGAGGTTGTAGGAATGGGATGAACCTTCATAACCATGAGAAGTTCTTGCTGAAATTTAATAGTAATATAATAGGCTTGAGTAATAGTTATATCACCTATCATTTCAATCATTAAATTTAAATTAGAATCTAGTACTATTATAAAATAGAGAATTGTCACATATATAGGAGGATGCATAGAGACTACTATTTTCTCCCATGTCTTGTTGAGTCATGTGTTTTGATCAGATTAAGACTGGAAGGGACAATACCCATTACAAAACAACCATAGAGGAAAATGAAGGGCTCATGAGAAGTGATATTCCCAGAAAAAATAAAACATAAACTTAATCTTAAATAGTTCATCTTGCAAAAGGAAATAGTGAAAAAATATAGAATGGATACGAGCACAATACCACAAGACACCTATAGGTCTCCCAGCAAATTGATACCAATGATAGCATTCCATTCCTAAGACAAAAATTGGATCTTCTCTTCAAAAGTTAGGGGACCTTTCTACATAGTGTAAGTATCCATCGTTTCATCTTGGGTCAAAGCTTTAGCCATTTTACCTTTCTTCTTCTACTTATGACTATCATCCCTTCCATCATCAACCATCCTTTCACCTTGGTTCTTCCTTAATTCTTGCTAAAACATTTGAATGGTGAGAGAGATGTTCGTCATGGTCTCTTTTTTGTAGTTAGTGATAACTTTAAGGCATTGAGTGGTTTTCTCTTGATTCTTATGAATAGCATAAATCTCCATTTGTAAATTCCTTTTATCATCCTTTGTACAACAATGGCTCTCAACTCTTTCAACTCCTTCTCCAAATTGGCCCACTTCTCAAAAGACTTGGTAAGGGAGGTAATCAGATCCTAGTGAGATTTGTTCCACCTCACCTAGCCATGGGACTTGTTGTTGTAGAACCTTACTTTCTAGCGTCTAGATTCTCTCTTTGGCCATAACTAGCTAGCCCAACAACCACTTCAAAATATTATTCTAGATATTAATCATCTCCAAGATTTCATTGATGTTTTTGCAAAGTGGGTTAGTAGAAGCACTAAAGTTAAAACCCACCCTAGGTTTGGCATGGGTCCCCTCTAAATTTATGTAGATGTTGGGGGAATTTTGAAGGTTAAGGTTTAAAACAAGGGGTGGTAGAGACATCTAAGACCTTTGCATGGGTAGGGAAGCCCATGGGAGAATTGGAAAGGGTGGGGTTTCATGACACATCATTGTCTGACTCATATTTTTTGGAAGTAATAGGTGTGGGGAGTTGAATCCTCATTAGCAAGGGCTTTTCCATGGGCCTGAGAGTTGCATCGAATGGTAGTGGGTTTCATCAAGGGTAATGGAGGAACAAGAGTCAATGGGTAGTTTGGTGGGGTCGTGAATGATCAAAGTGTTCTTTTACTAGTGGAATGAGGGGGTAACATCATGACATGGTACTTGCAGAGACAAAAGATAACACCCTAGTTAATGGGTAAATTCTTGTTTTTTACCCTAAATTTTTTTGACAATTTTCTCAAGCGAGGAAAATAGGCCAAAAGGTGAAAGTCATTTTTACATTATACTAGAAAGTGATGAAACTTCCCCTCAAGCATAAAATACCTTATTAGGATATTAGTGACTTTGCTCCAAATGTCAGGCAGGACCACATGATTAAAGTTGTTCTAGAGTCTATTCACCTTCTCGCCTTCTTTCAAGAATCATTCCATATCACTATAATAGTGGCCTTTTGATTTATGAGGGATGAAAACACCCTAAAAAGATAACCCCATCACCTCCACAATTAACTCAGTAGTCACCATGAATTAGCTCTCACCAATAGCAATAGTTTCATTCACCTAGGACGTAGCGAATGCCATTGAACTCTTGGGGTATTTCCCTGCATCCCTTCCACAAATGAGGCTAGCTTGCCCCACTAGAGGATGGTCCAAACTTCCTTTTCTTATTCCCATACCTCACATCTAGTAGGCTCTTCTTGAACTAGATCACCCCCTATCACAGAAATATCAAACTTCATTTGAAGCAAGGCCATAGAGACTATATAAATGACTAGATAAAAACTAGAGCCGCTAGTTAATGTGTTTATAAAAATGTGGATTAGAGGGTTTAGTTTTCCATAAATTAAATGTGTGGGAAATATCAATGAGATATCATAGTGTATCCAGGTCAATCTAAAATTTGAAGTACTTTAGCATCATGACAAATTAAATCACTCACATGACCAAGGATATATGAAGGATATTATGCCATATTTCTAAAATTGGTGTTCGTGCCAAGATTTTCCAACACACCGACAACTTTATTCTTGTTTCTAAACATGAGCAATACTACAATTACCAAGGGTAATCATAAGATTACGAGCCCAATACACGGGGTCTTTGAGGGTCAAACAAGGAGAGGCCTTCCCCATCAGCATGAGAATCATATTTCTAGAATCTCCCTCAATGACTAAGTTGCACAGCCTATCCTGTGTGGTAATTTGTATGTCATGGAAAGCCTTTTCCACCTCAACAAAGCTATAAGAATACACCTCCAAGTTAACTTCATAAGCCAAAATCAAATTCCACTTCTGATCTCGGATAACTCCACCCCCACTCGCGCGATTGGGGTTAGATTTGGAAGAGCCACCAAGGTTAAGCTTTAACCAACTAGGGTCGAGTGGACTAGGAGTACTATGCATGTACAAAAAAATGAGAGACCTAATAGAATTAAGAACCTCAGATAGGTTCTAGGTTGATGCAATAGAGACCTCCAAATTGTTAGGATTTATTTTGGGCTTATAGGAGGTAACTCAAATAATTTCAATAACCTGACTAATGATCTTATTGGCCACCACCAACCATGGGGACTTTTGTCTCTAATGACCCTGTTATTGTGCTCCTTCCAAAGTGCCTACATAGTAAAGAAAAAATATTTCCACCATAGCTCCATAATCAAAGGGTGACATACCAAGGGACACCAGTTGTCCAGAATTCCATGAACATCCTTCTGCCAAACCCAATAGACATTGAATAGAGTGTATTTTTCTCCTAACCTACCAAGAGTAGGAACAATGAAAGAGTAGGTGGGGGACAGACTCAACTTTGTTCTCACACAAGAAACATAGATTACCAATCTACTTAAACAATACTTTTGTAAATTATCAAATGTGAGGATCCTTTAATGGAAAACTGTCCACCAACAAAATTGACTTTAGGGAGGGAATTCTTATGCCAGCACTGCATCCAATCAAATAGTTTGAAGAAGCTCTTCAGCTAGCAGAAAAATGGGGGGATCAAACCAATTGGGTTCAATCTTCCATCTAGGTAGAAAAATAGAAGTATCCAAGTAATAAGAAACCTTAAACCTTGGCCTATCATAGAGGTTAGTCCTCACTGAAGATAAAATATGATGAAGCCCAAGAGCTAGTGAGGAGAGCCATTTGTCATCCTAGAAAGAGACCAAATTACCCAATCTAACTAGCCAAGAGGAGCCTAAAGAGAGTAAATTCTTGATCTTTAAGAGGTTAATCCAAATAAAAAAACTAGTAGGAAGATCTCTATTATCCAATAAAGAGAGGAAATCTCATCCCTACAAATACTTATCCTTTAGGATAGAGATCCATTACACTTGATTGTTTAGTAGCTTCCAAGAAATTTTAGTTATAAGAGCCATATTCATCAATCTAGTTTTTTCACAAATCCAGGCCGCCATGACATTTTCTAGAGCACACAATATCCCAATTCACCAAGGAGAACCTACTCTTCTCTTTTTTCTGTGACCAAAGAAATCTTTGTTGGATTTGTTCAATTTTATCCAACCATGTGTCAAGCATAAAAAATAGACATAAGGTACACAACCAAACTTTGAAGGGTGGATTTGAGAAGGAGAAGCTTGTAACTAGAATTTTTGAGAAGAGCCCCTTTCCAAGCAACAAGCTTCCATTGAAATATTTCCAAGAGAGTAGAGTAGACCGAATTATCCACCTTTCCAATAGAAAGTGACATTCCCAGATACATCAAGGGAAGGGGAAGAATCTGATAGTTGAGATTTTTGGAGATCTTGGTTTGAAGAGTATAATCAATCTTCAGAAAAAATATGGCTCTTTTAGTAAAATTGATACACTGTCTAGAATTCATAGAAAAAATTTTTAGGACATCAATTCATCCTTTAGCCTTAGCTATTGTAGCCTCCCCTAAAAAAATCATGTAATCAACAAATTATTGATGAGAGATCAATCAAGACACATAGGAGGAGGCAAAACCCAACAAGGTACCATTCAAAACTTTGCATTCAAAATTACACCCAAGGACTTCACCCAACATAATAAAGAGATAAGGAGACAAGGGGTCCTCTTGGAAAATTCCACATGAAGTTGAGAAAAAACCTTTTAGGGTGCCATTGACAATCATAGAGAACATGGGGGAAGTGACACAACCTTGAATTCAAGTTTCAAAAATTTACCAAAAAAGCCAAATCTGTGGAGGAATTCAAATAGAAAATCCCAGGACACCTTGTCGTAGGCTTTGGAAATATCTAGTTTGAGAGCCATACTTTCTTTTTTTCTTTTATCCATGCAGTAGAGGGTTTCATGCACTAGCATAATACAATATATTATTTTCCTCCCTAGAACAAAGCCTTTTTGAGCCAGGTGGATCATTCTCTTCAAATGAGGTTTAATGTGATTGAATAGCATCTTAGAGAATATTTTGTAGAATGTGTTAAATAGAGGCTAATATGCTTGAATTGAGATAATTTGTTGACCTTTGAATGCTTGAGAATAAGAATGATGAAAGTATTATTGAATTCTTTAAGGATATTACCAATAGAAAGAAAATCAGCCACTGCAATAGTGACATCCTACCCAAGGATGTCCCAAAACATTTGGAAGAAGAAAGGAGTATAGCCATTAGTCCAAGATCCTTAAAAGGGATAAGGGAGAACACAACCTCCTGAATCTCATCAACTAAAGTGTCTCTTTCCATAAACCCAACCTCTTGTTAAGATAAACAAGGAGGAATAACAATAATGATGTCTCCCACCAAAAAAATTGTTGGATGCAAGTTGAGAAGGTTATGGAAGAAGGAAGTTACACTAGCACAAGCCAAATTATCCTCATTAGTTAGCATGGAACCATCATCAAGGAAGAACTCAGAGATAGTATTCCTCTTCCCATGTCTCAAAGTCGTCATGTGATAGAATCTGGAGTTTTTATCCCCTTCTCAAATCCGTTGATTCGTAGATAGTTGTTTCCAATAAACCTCCCCTTTTTTAGTAATATTATGAAGTTCACTTAGCAAAGTATTTTCTTTAGCAACCAGCTCATTTGAGATGCCATAATCCATTCCCTTTTGAAACTATTTGAGTTGGTCTTTGAGAGACCCTTTTTTTCGAATATGTAACCAAAATAGCTCTTGCTCCATTCTTTCAAATTGCTTTTGAGGTGTTGATGCCAAAGAATGGCAAGGTAACAGATCTTTGTGGGAAACTCAGTTAAAAGGGGAACCTCGAGATTTTAAAGAAGTCGTCTCTTGTAGGACTAGGGTTTGAATGAGAAAAGCAAACAAATATAAAATAAAAGGATATAACTAGGGCAATGCGCCAAGACTTATATGTAAAGCACAATTGACCTATCTTATAGATGCGATCTAAGGGCCCATTCAACAATATTCTATGCTCGAAATAACGATCATAAAAGGGAAAGACCTGAATAGTTTGTTTCATGACATAAAATAATTTGCATAGAGCTATACTGGAAAGAAAGAGTCAAAGACATGGTTCTAAATCAGTATTCTATTCAAATCATTGAAGTTGCAAACAAACTATTTTAGAAACAACATAGTATAGAGTTATCAATAGTTAAGAGATAGAAAGGAAAAATTACAAGGGAGCAGTTTGTGAATATTTTAAAATTATCAACAAAATAAAGGCTTGGTGTCTTCCTTAATCCTTCTATAGATATTTCTAACTAGCAATAATCAACTCTATAATTACTACTTCAATCGCTTACTAACTAACTAGTAAAAACAACTGCTCTCTTTCACTTCGCAAAAGAAGTAGGATATATAGCCAAGGGTATCCATCCCTTGGAAGATAGTAAAAAGATATTAATCATGAATCATAATTCTTTCAACAATGATTCGTTATGGTCATTGCAACAGAAAGATTCCTGAGCATGAATCCAGTCATTTGCCAGCCAGATACATTCCTTGTAAAATGATGGCAATGGTCCTAATCAATACTATGCAAACAAGTGTCACCCCTTAGTGAAAGTAGTTTAGAGCATGCAGTAGTATGGTAGCCTAGTAATTTCACCACTTCTCTCTTTCTATACAGCTATACCGAAAGAACACGTGGTGACATTTCACAACCCGTAGTTCATTCTCCTTATCTTTTGATGAGAGCTTGCAATGAGACGACATGTGTCAGCATCTTTGTTATCGGCACAACTTGAGGGGCCCACCAAAATTTTACACGAGTGAAGGCTACATGTTAGGCAGTCAAGATCTGAAAGAGAAGGGAAGGGAACCTCCCCTTCAATTAGCGCTTTGGTGACACATGGTGGCCTTTCACTGAGGGTGATGAAAGACTATCAAGAGGCTTTCAAAATATTTGAAAGTAGTCAGAAGTTAGGCAAGACATCAAAAATAACCTGAAGGGAGCAATGGGGGTATATAAATATCCACAGCTTTTGGCGACTACTAAGGGAGTTTCACCTGTAGAATGGTGAATCCAAAATTTTCTAGTTTTGCAGACCAAAGCTTTATTCCTTGGGCATTGGAGTGAGAGATTAGAAAGGGTGACCTATAAAGATAGCCAGTTAGCTTTAGAGGGTGTTGATATAGAGTGCAAGATCTTGTGCACTTCTTGTAGGTTGATTACTTCCTTTAAAGGTAGTATCGTAGATATCTCGAACCCATCCTCAAGTTGAAAAAATAGCCACATGATTTTATGAGTTACACCCTCAATGTCTTCAGTGGTAGGAGGCTGGCTAAAACTCTGAAATGCTGATAAATCTTGCTTCCTTTCCTCAATCTTGGCCACAATCTGCTCCATGGAAGCCACAAACTCATTTGGGAGAAAGGGAGAGGGAAAACCCATCTAAACTAGTTTGGAAAACCTTTCCTAAACGATTTCCATTGTTTTCCCCAATGTAGCCAAGCATTTTTGAGCATGAAGTGTGGCCTCTTGGCATCAGATAAACTCCCTTGCAACCCCAGCAGCTACCTTCCGATCCTTGATTCTTGCTTGCTCCAGATCTTCACTTGGCACTATGTATATCTTACCTAGTAGCCTCTCTACTTTAAAAACCTTTTCCCCTATGGATTGTGTGAGTTGTTCGATTGTTCTACGCACCTCTCTACATAAATTTGTTGCTTCCACCATGAACCAGACTATGGACTAAAGTGTTAGGCAAAAATCCTTGACCCTCTCCTAGTAGGAAGCATATAGTTTCTAGGCTACTAGGCTGAGGTCTGTCTATAAAGGAGGAGTTTGAACAATTATTTTTAAGAAATTAATGTTTGCATCCCTTGTTCCAATCTCTTATGTTAGCCCTTCAATATGTTTAGTGGTAGAGGTGAGCTTCTCCTTTGAGTCATTTTGTGCGACCAGCCATTTTTCCTCAGCCTAGCTTTGGCTCGCAGACTCTTCATCAAGGGAAAGTTAAAAATTCCTGAGATCTTCCTAAAATTGAGCCTTTGCACTTGCTTGGTTTGCCTCCTTTTCTCACACTATTTGCTCCAGATGGGTACACAATTGTTTTAATTATTTGATATTCTATTGAACCTCTCCCTTTAATTAGGCCAACCTATCGAATAATTCCCAGTTTATTTGTTGTAGTTTAGCTATCCGATCAGACACTTGGGCTTGTAATTTCTCAAGATCCCTTTACAAGATAGCCCGTTTTTCCTGCACATTTTGTGCAAGGAGAACCTTATTTATACTTCCTATAATTTATCCTTGGCTAACATGACCTCTAGTCTTGCCTTGATGGTCTTGAGCTCATCCTCCATCTTCTGTAATTTGTGACCAGACTTAAGAAAGTCAGTAGTCACTACTCGTTATGTCTCCTTCAATAGCTCAACTTTATCTTGCATTTGGGCGATACACAAATCCATTCTGATGGTATGGATGTCATAGTCATTGGGCTATATTTCTTCCTATGGTTTGACAACATTTGGATGCAGGGTTACAAAATGTAATAATTTTTGAGCCTCATTATAAACTATATGGACCCTGTGCTCCACTAACCTCTTGGGATCCTTTTCTCTTTACTTTTGGATTTGGAGAGATCGATCCTGCATCATCGTATCACTTTGAGACAAGAACTGAGCTGGCGATCTAATGCACTCACCAATAAATGGTGCACTGGGATGGACAACAAAAGGGAAAGAGAAGCAAGTAACCTCAAGTGTTTTATTCTTTAGAAGGGGGACCATGAGAAGGGAGAAAGTAGGAATGCTCCAAATCCCAGGTGAGGAAGGCATGGAGGGGCTTAAGGGGAATGTTGGTGACAATGGAGATGTAACGGGTTTCGATGGCTATGAAAGTTGAGTTGGAATTTACTTAGATGATGCAACAGGGAAGGCGGACTCAGACATCAATGGGGTGGAAGACATGGATGTAGACGAGGAAGAAGATGGGGATGCTAAAGTGACCTAGACCAGTGACATGGAAGGTCATGGGGTTGTGAAAACCATCTGTCCAATATGAGAAAATTGGGAGAAACCTCCTGCAACCATTACAGAGGTGACAAAGAAAGCTAGGCCCATACCTAGGGTGGTGGGCATCAAAAGGACCGTGGAAGAAATAAGAGACTGTGAGCTAAGAAGAGGGGAAGAGAGAGATACTTGAGAGGTCTATTCTATCTTCAATGGTTCACTGACCGCAACCTCCCGCACAACACTTTGATAACAATATCAGTGCGCTGCCTCTTGCTTCGTGGAGGGTTCTCCAAATCTACCATCTTTGTTGATTGTTGCCTCACTTCATGCCTCCTTGTGATCATAGACTGAGATTATGAGGAATCTGATCACAAGGTATTCATTCACACACTCCTAACAATAGTGCTAGGTTGTGTCTCTACCTTGTGTTTCTTCTTTCCCTTGTCATAGCATGGTGGGGAATCTTCAATTTGGGCTCTGACGTGTCACTTGCATCACTATATGAATGTTCCTAGTTCCAGAGGGTATCGAATTTATCATCAGTTTTATACATCGGTGAATGTTGGAAAGGGTCGATGGTGTTATTGATCTCTTGGTGATAGATCTAGAAATCTTGAATCTTCTCCTGTTTCCAACCCTGTTGCTTCTCTAAATTATTATGGAGGGTAGTAGTTATGTGTTTATTTTCATCTACCTTCCCCTTGACAAGATAGAAGCTGAGCCATTATGGCCTTTGATTATCTATTAGCATCTAAGCCAAGTTCACCCAGATTCGAATGATATCTTTGGGCAGATTTCACCACGCTTCCTAGTAGGGTCAAGGGCTATGCTTTACTTTAAAAAATGTGTCACCCAAATCATCTTCGGGGTTGTAGTCCCATTTATCACAAATAAGAACCAACCCATGGTGTTCTAGCTTAGCCTCAAGTAACTCTCCTAACCTTTTCTTCACCATGATCACTCTTTTGTAGCTTATAGGGCATTCAAAACCCCCCTACTTCTTCTTGGGTGATCCCACAAAGCTGGTTTACAATTTATGGGAGATTCTGATTTTTGTTGAAATAAAATATTTTTAGAAAATATAATTATTTAAGCCTTAAAAAGTTCCATTTTAAGGATTACAATTGAAGAGGGTTTTATCAAACCACCTTAGATCAAACCCCCTTGGATAGAACCCCGCTAGTTTTAAACCATCCTTGCAACAGAGTCTCCTTTACACCTATCAAAATGCTAATAAAAAATCACTTTTGATTTAATTTTTGGGGGAGAAAATTAATTCATTTAAAATTTATTTGAAATGATCATGGTATTCCTGGGAATGAGCTATCCAACGAATATAATTTTAATATGTTTTGGTTTTATTATGTATGTGTTTTTTCTATTTTATTAAACATAGGTTTTTCACTGAAAATCAAGCTCTATGTTCTACACATGTGATAAAATAGCATATTATCAAAATAAAATTTAAAAAAATATGTTCAGGTTGGGTATTGATGTCCTTGATCCATTAAAAAAATAAAATTGAATTTCTATACATATAGAAAACGTTATGTTGTATACAATCCGCCTATCTTTTAATTGTAATTGGTTTGCCTTCGAAAAAAATAGAATTTTATCCTTCATACATAAAAAGTTATGTTGTATATAGTGAGTGTCACTCCTTAAAAATGATGTTTAAAAAAAAAAATAGTTTTCAAAGGAGATGGAAAAAGAAGTGCAATCTGATTCCAAATTTTTTGAAAAAGATATATTTAGAATCCATAGACAAAACCTCACAAAACACTAGTTTGCATCATCTTCAAATTCCTCATGGTTTAGCTGCTATAGGAGCCCGAAAGTGAAGATTTAGTTAAAAATAATTAGTTCAATGTCCAGTTTTCCCAAAAATTGTAAACTAGTATTGTGGGATCACCCTCTTCTTTTGGTCAGAGAAAAATTTCTAGTCGATAAATGCCATTTGTCAGAAGACCTCGAGAGCTAATACCAGATTAGTGATGGATGCGGGGAGTCAGATTGGTTCTTCACAAAAACCATAAACTCGGACACATGTGAATTCTTCATCGAGGAACCAGCCACATTTTGGGAACAAGGATTGCATCCAACCGGTCTAATTGTGTGACAACCGATAGTAGTCGCTATCCTCGCCAAGATCATGCAAAATTGGGTTCAAAAATTTCTCTAAAAATGCATAATAATCATAGGTGGAATATAGGATGGGAGTCCATACTGAGACCGACTTTCGGTGCTTATTCTCATCGAACATCGACAACTCCATTTTTTCCTTGAAGAAATTAGGATTTTGATGCAAAAACATATAGGCAAAGAGAGAAGGATACCTAAACTTCCCTGTAATCTCGAACTTTCCAATCTGTTTCTTCATATCTTTGATGATAATTTCTAGAAAGTTGTACCAGAAAGGCTCCTTCTGTCTCCTAAGTTGGAAACCTAGGCCTAGCTAAGGTTTAGATACAATCTCATCATCATCAAGGCCAAAAATAAAAGCCATCACGGAGAAGGTATCCTTCATATCCACCTATTTATAGTCCACACGACGATTCAAATTTTTCAATGGTGCCTTGCTACCTTGGGACCTTCCAGTCTAAACATTATAAAATTTGAGGGCATCTCTCCTAGTCCTCCAGAATTTAGAACCCTTTTTCTAGTTGAAATGATCCATCGGCTATTCTTTGTTCCCCATTTTAGGAATGCACATGTGCCTAAGAGCTTATGTGGTTAGCACAACTCTTAGCCTCCTTCCTTCAATGGCACGGGTCACCAAATTGAAGCACTGAACACTTTCACAAATCATTTATGGGTAGTAGTGCACATAAGGGACCATGTATTGGGGAAGTCCGGAGTGCCACTACTTGAATGGCAGTTGATTTTTGTGGGATTTCTTCCTCCTAGCGAAAGGATCCTCCCTTAAGCCCTTAGGGTTAGTCATGAGCTTGGGGTCATAGATATTATCCCACTCCTCTTTTACCAAGTTAGCATCTTTGACTAGACCTTTTGTTGTCGGCCGTGTGCGAGACCATTCTAGTTTCTCTAGGATTCTAGGCGTAGCATAGGACTTCTATTCCTTGAAAATATTGACCATGGGTGCGGCAATTATTACATTGGCCAAGATTTGAGATGCTTCACCAAGCTCACCTATCTATGGGTTTTGCGCTACTTCGGGGACAATAGATTCTATTTTTCTCTAAATTTATGAATAATTGTTATTCGCTTATTTGCAACTCTAGGCTATGATAATTCCTTGCACAATCCATGTATCAAATTTTCTTTGCTTTAAACAAATGCATGCAACACTTCCTTTTCTATCCTTCTTCAAGTGATAGATGTTAGTTTCTTTTCCTACATTAAATTTGGTATGTACTACCGACCTCTCGATTTGTGTGAAATGAACTGCTTGTCATTTTTGAAATGACAAGTATTCATAATAACCCATGGTACTTACACCCACAGTGTGATTATCCTTGGAAATTAGGTCGGCAATTTGAAGGCAGGCCAAGCTTTGAGTGTTTTGGTAATTAATAGCCCCGAACAGAATGATTATGCCAAGGTTTGTGATACACCTCAAATAGATCTACATTTTTCCTTGGGTAGTGAGAAACACCTAGCAAGATGACACCTCATCATCCGGCTAAAAAGGCTACCATCAAAATTTGCCAGTAACTTGTGATAATTAATTAGCTTGCCTTGATTTTGTATGCAACAAATCATACCTACAGATGCAGTCTATTGAGAATTTTGAATTAGGCATGTTGCGGTGTTCGAGGTAGTGTTCAGTTAACCTCATGCTTCTGATATGTGAACTACTACACTTATCCCCATAGTTCTATAAATAGGCGTCTAGTTAGTAGTAGAATCACACTTAGCATTTTAGCACAATCAGCATTAGGTGAGTGTTTTGTCCTTTGGGTAATTGTGGTTTGCTTAGTATTTGTGTAGAGTTCATATTTATACTTTCTATATGTAGGATTTGATAAATGCAAATCCACAGCTCGCCAAGAACACCTGCATGCAAAATACCTAATGCTGAATGGAGACCAAAGAGACAGAAGCAAGGGTTTGGAAAAACTCAGCGGAGTGAGAGCATAATTGTTATTTCCCAAAAAGAATGATTACAATAATTACAAAAGCGGCATATAAGGTGAGAAACCCTAAAGCCGAAGAAAGCTAGGTTTGTGCATTTAATAAATAATAAACATATTAATTATAATGCACCTACAAATGACAAGCTTAAGTAAATAGAATAATAGTTAGCATTTAATAATTAAAGCAAAGTGATTTAATTATAAAGGCAAATGAACTATTACTCTAACACCCCCCCTTAAGCGAAGCTTAGGAGGAAGCAAACCTAGCACAGCTAAGAAAGCAAGAAAAAATGGGTCCCGGCAACAAGGCCTGATCAGGTACCCAACTACAAAGAAATCTCTGTAAAACGGGGAAATAGAGAAAACCCAGTGGGAATAAAATCTACCCCAAAAAGACATACAACAACATGCTGAAAAAAACATGAAGGAAGGAAGGCCTCAACAAGACCCCCCAAGGACAACTTCCGTCACCCCAAGCATAGAACGCAACTGAAGATAGCGCGGAGATGCAAAAGGTTTGGTGAAGATGTCAGCAACCTGCGCGTCAGTGGGGATGTACTCCAAAGAGAGAACACCATCCTGAATCTGCTGACGGATGAAATGCATATGAAGCTCAATGTGTTTAGTGCGCTGATGCTCCACCGGGTTGCGGGAAATGTGAATAGCACTCTGATTATCGCACCACAGAATAGTGGGACGATCAGGAGGAAACCCAAACTCAGTCATCAACTGTCAAAGCCACAAAATCTCCTGACTAGCATGCACTGCCGCTCTATACTCAGCCTCTGTAGATGAAAGTGCACGAGCATTCTGCTTCTTGCACGACCATGTGATAGGACCAGAGCCAAGGCAAAAAACAAAGCCAGAAGTAGACTTCCGATCATCAACATCAGCAGCCCAATCTGAGTCAGTGTAGCCAACAATGTGAGGAGCCCCTGATGTGTAATGAATGTCATACATAAGTGTGCCCTGAATGTATCTCAAAATGCGCTTGGCAGCTTGCCAATGACTCTCATGAGGCTCGTGTGAGAACCGAGAGACTAGACCAACTGCAAAGGAGAGATCAGGACGAGTGTGTGTCAGGTACAACAAACTGCCAACCAACTGCCGATACAATGTAGGATCCACTGAAGGTGAAGTGCAAGAGGTAGACAAAGTAACACCCGACTGAAAAGGTGTGGGAGCAGGCTTGCAATCAAGCATATCAAAGCGCTGAAGCATGTCAAGAGCATACTTCTGCTGGTAAACAAAGATCCCAGCAGGGGACTGCACAATCTGCAGACCCAGAAAGAAGTGTAATAGACCCAGGTCTGTCATCTCAAACTGCTCCATCAATGCACGCTGAACATCCTGAATCATAGAAGATGAGCTACCCGTGATGAGAAGATCATCAACATATAGCACAAGGATCAAAACCTCATCCTCAAGACGCTGAATGTAGACTGTAGGATCGGAATGACAGCGTGTAAATCCTGTAGAAAGCAGAAAGGAGTCCATCTTCTCATACCAAGCCCGAGGGGCCTGTTTGAGACCATACAAAGAACGCCGAAGTCTGCAAACCAAGGAGGAATCCTGCACAAATCCCTGAGGCTGCTCCATGTAAATCTCCTCACTAAGATCACCGTGCAAGAAAGCACTCTTCACATCCATCTGATAAATGGGCCATCCCTGAGAAGCCGCGAGGGATAAGACAAGGTGAATAGAGTTCATCTTGGCGACAGGGGAAAATGTCTCAGTGTAATCAATACCCTCAACCTGTGAAAAACCCTTCGCAACAAGACGTGCCTTGTACTTATCAATAGAACCATCAGCAGCAAACTTAGTACGATACAACCACTTGCATCACACTAACTTTCTTCCCTTAGGAAGAGAACAAAGATCCCAAGTATGATTCTTCATCAAAGAAGAATACTCCTCCTCCATAGCACTGTCCCACTCAGTATGTCCTGTCACTACCCCAAATGTCTGAGGATCACCACAAATAGCATGACTCAGAAGACTAGAACCCGCAATATGAGATCGGGTGCGATGGGAAGTGGAAGGGTCACTAGCCAAAGATCCTGCAGCATCAACTGTAACACGAGCCCATCTAGGCATCTGTGGAGGATCCTATGGTGGAGGTAAATGGGGATCACTAAGATCATCATCCTCATCATCCTGAAACAAAGTTGGAAGAGAGGAGGGAGTAGTGGTAAGTGAAGTAGACTCTGGAAGCGGGGTATCTACTACAGGAAGGCGCTCATCAAACTGGACATCCCGTCGAAACAAGACATCTCTAGAATTAGGGTCAAACAACCTGTATGCCTTAACATCCTCGCAGTAGCCAACAAAAATGAGGTGTTGGCTCTTCCGCTCCATTGCTCTCCTCTGAGCGTCAAGTACAAATGCCCATGCTTCACTACCAAAAACTCGGAATGAAGATATATCAGGCTTGACATGAGACCAAGCCTCCTCAGGAGTCATATGTCGAACTGCCTTGTGAGGCATCCGATTCTGAATATAGTTGGCACAATTGACTGCCTCTGCCCAAAAAGACGAATCCATGGACCTGGACTGTATCATACAATTAGCCATCTCCCGAAGTGTTCTGTTCTTTCTCTCTGCCACACCATTCTGCTGAGGGGTGTAGGGCACTGAAAACTGATGCTGAAGACCATGTTGAAAGCAAAAATCCCTAAAAGTTTGGTTCACATACTCCCCCCCATTATCTGTGCGTATCCGACGAATAGAAAGACCAGATTGCTTCTCCACAAATGTCTTAAAGACTCGAAATGAGTCAAAGACATCAGACTTGTACTTTAAAAAGTACACCCATGTGCGCCTGGAGAAGTCATCAATGAAAGTAAGCACATATCTAGCACCGGAAAAAGAAGGAGTAGGAAATGACATGAGGTCACTATGAATCAACTCCAATGGTGCCAAAGCATGAGTAGCTCGTCCCTGAGGGAAAGGATCCCTATGTTGTTTGCCAAGAACACAACCCTGACAAACCCCATCAGTGCAAGTAATGTGTGGAAGCCCAAGAACAAGTGCCTGTGTGCTCATCTGCTAAAGATATCTATAATTGACATGGCCCAAACGCTCATGCCAAAGTCTGCTCACTGAATCTGCATGTGCTATAAGACAGGAACCCATGCCAACAGAAGACTCAAATCCATCAAATCTGTATAGTCGGGATGCAGTGTCAACACTCCCAGTAGCCACAATCATATCAGAATCATGTAAGTCCCGAATAACCACATCATGTGGTCAGAACTGAACTGTCTTACCAGAGCCAGAGTGACAAATCTGATAGATAGACAGTAGGTTTGTCGAAATGTCAGGGACAAAGAGAACATCCTGAAGAGAACCCCTAGGCAATGCAACAGAACCAGAACCCAAAACAGAAAGATGAGATGAGTTCCCAACAGCAATCTGTGAAGTAGCACAAGGAGCAAGTGAGGTGACCAACTGCTGAGTGTGAGTCATGTGGTGAGAGGCACCAGAATCAAGAATCCAGGTGGGCCCAGAAGTCATAGCTCATGCAGTAAGAGCATGACCTTTCCCTGTAGGGGAGGATGTGGACTGAGGAGCTGAAATGTGATGCTCTTGCATGGCTTCCTCTAAAGCATCCAAACATTTCCAACACCGAGAAATGGGATGTCCTTCCTTTCCACAAAAGCTACAGGTCTCAACTGATTTCTTCTTAGTCTTGGAGGTAGACTCAGTAGACTTCAAAGAAGATTTACCCTTGGAAGGGTTAGCTGGAGGTTTTGAATCAGTTTTCTGTGTAGGTTTGGAGGAAGACTCATTGCCTGCGGAATCTTTCTTCGGTTTTCCTTTATGTTTTGGTTTCCCCTATGAAGATTGAGCAACCAATGCTTGGCTAGAAGAGCCAGAAGCATCCATCTGTTGGATCTTTACCTGTTCCCATGTCAACCGATCACAGAATGTCTCAAAAGAAGGCATGGTGTGTCTAGCACCCAAAGCATCCATGGTGGAGTAGAAAGTGGAAGAGAAGATCTGATACTGTCCTCGCAACTTTGAGAGTATCAAGAAGATACACTCATCATCTGTCTTGGTTTTCCCACATCCCTGCAAAACTGAGCGCAGAGACTTGAACTTCATCAAGAAGTCCTCAATGGTGGGAAAGCCGGTAGGTGTCAAAGTAGTCAGCTCTGCATCAAGCTGTAGTGCCTGGAATTCATTGACAGTGCCAAACAAATCTGAAAACTTGCCCCAAATGGCCCTAGGAGTGGTCAAACCATCCAAGTGAAAGAGGAGACTGTCAAAAATGTTTAGTGCAACCAAGCCCATGGCTTCATCCATTTTATTCTTGTGCTGAAGAATCTCAAAA